>OZ025267.1:13044068-13171568 GCA_964019165.1 Mastigias papua | reverse complement strand
GTTCACATTAACATGATTCCGTCCCTTGTAAGTAAATCTTAACGTTCTTTCCTTTATTTTCTTAATATTGATATTACGCTGCCCGTTGTGGTACATCCAGGTTGAAAGGCAGTATTGAAATTGACTTGCTATAACTGGCCTCGCAAGGCTTCTTAATTTGCTCTCATTCATATATGGGGATGTGCAAGCAACTGCATAGAGTTTACTGCTATCCTTTTTGCACAAATAGGTTGAATGTTTATCGAAGGACAGCCTAATATCAATTAGAACTCCAATTAGCTTTTTTTCAGAGCTATTTACAACGTCAATACTTCCAATCCTAGTTGTGATGATAACATCACTACTCTGCCTAAGAACCAGATGGTGGTACTTTTCTGGATTTAATTTCAAAACATTGCTAGAGAGACCTAGTAAAATAGCTCCTGCCATACCACCTTCATCAATACTAACTTTGAATTTTTCTGATAGTCTTACAAGAGAACGTTGGGTACCGTAGCCTGTTCGAAAACTACTGAGACATGTGGACAAAAAAGGTGTAATATAAGCAACAATCTGTTTATCCATTATTTTCTCACACAGTTATGCAGCTATATGCAAAACGCTAATTGACCGAAAGTTAGTTGTAGAGTGAGCGATCCGTTCTTACGACGAGGTGGGACATTGCTGCATGTACGTTTGTCAGGAAACACGAATCCTTAATGTAGCTATCAATTGTCTACTTCAATGGTTCTTAACATATATCATAAGCAGTTCTAAGGATATGGGAAGGGGTAGCTTTTTGCACAGTAGCTTTCTTAGGGTTTAGGGCTCTTATTTCTAAGTCAAAAGCTTGAGGGTTAGCATTCTGAAAGTGGAATGAGCAATCATGCTGATAATGGTAGTGATCTGTAATTTTTAGAAAGTAAGAATGATTGGAAAATTTGTGTACAACACTATCAACGTGGTCAGTGATTCCCTCTGTGCAGTTTTTATACTGAGATTTTTCATGTAAACCAAGAAAATCCGTTACATTGAGAAAATATTCATGCATAATTTATACTACTTCAATATCGTTGGAAATTATGGTCTCATCTTCAACTAGAGCTATTCTACTTTTAGGTTGTGATTTGTTCAAGAAAATGAGCTTAGCAGCTCTCCAGAACTTTCTATTGTCAGCTATATTTGAGAATTCTAGGTTACTGTAGAAATTACTTTATTCCTTTCGAAAAAGTTCAACGTGAAGTTTCAGTATTTGCACAATTGGTCCCATTATTATGTGGTAGGCATTCAAAATAAATTGATAAATTAAGAGAAAAACCACCTGAGACTCCAGAGCAAAATATGAATGACATGGTTGTAATACATAGCGGCATAAATGCTTTTGAATTTTCAAATAGAAATTTAATTCATCCTAAACTATCACTGTTTGTGCTGCCACCATTATATACATAACTGACCTGACTGTATATGCAGCTTTCATTGTTCGCAGAAGGCCGTTATGGAAGACAGACATCATGAAGCTAAAATATGAAAGCATTATGATATCCAATGATGAAATCTAATAGATAATTGTTCTTCAACGAAAGAAGTTGCAAATGAGGGTATCAAAGTAAGCAGTAAGATTACTAAGATTTCAATAAATTCCACTGGGTATACTTGGGATCATTGTGCAAATTAAAAAGCTTAAAACCTAACACCTACCTCTCTGCAATATCATCAAGATGATGCCCCATAGCAATTACGTTATATCCTTCTCGTCTTGCGCATGCATAAATTCTGCCCCGTTTCATGCGTGAGCAGAAACTGCATATCGACTCACACACTGGTAGGTTGGAAGCTTGTGCAATTATGTCTAGAGAGGAAAAAAGACAGAGAGAGAGAGAGTGAGAGCCAAGACATCCACCTTGCACAGAATGAAAAATTCCTGATGGTATCGATGGCATTGCAAGTTGATAATTCAATATTGCATTGTGGGAGATCGGTGGGTCATAGTCCGATCTAATCACCAAATCCTTGTTCACATAAAACGCTTCAAAAGATTGGAAAATAGCTCGTATTTGTAACAAAAGCAAGAGTGATAGCTGATGGAACTAAAAGCCAATATCAGCTTTTTAAAGCAAACGTCAGTTGTTGAGAAAATGCCTTTTGAACCAGAGCGATGAGGAAAATTGTTCAGATGTTATAATGAATCTTCATTATGAAAGCATCATGACACACCCAATAATAGCTATTCGACATAAACCTTTCGTTCTCATTCTAGGATTCATCATCAGCACGAAAATCCTTTTGCGGGACAAACCAGTTAGGGCATTTGTTTGCGTACGTACGTGCGTGTGTGAATGTGTGTGAGTGTGTGTGAGTTTGTGTGAGTGTGTGTGAGTGAGTGTGTGTGTGTGTGTGTGTGTGTGTGTGTATGTGTGTGTGTGTGTGTGTGTGTGTGTGTGTGTGTGTGTGTGTGTGTGTGTGTGTGTAGCTTTATTACGTCAGTTCTAAAGCGTTAATAAAAATAGCTTCTAATTATCAAAAACAAAAGAAGCTACTCCGGTTTGAAAGTATTCAGAAATCAAAATGTAACTAAATAACTAAAAGTTAAAATGCTAACTGATTCATTAAATCCGATTCAAGAATTTTTGCACTGACTTTGTGCGAGGATATTACTTTAGGAATTGAGATACATTGCAATTACATTCCATCCATCCATTTATTTTATCGATTTCTTAAAAAGTTGCATATTTCAGCACATTTGTATGGAATATGTATATTTCAGGATACTTTTGAAAGCCACCGTAAGTGATAGACAACTCGAAGAAAATATTTTCTGAATAAAATCAGGATCTAGCTGCATCACTTGTAGAATTCAATACAAAGAAGTCATAAATAAGAAACCAGTATATAATTTCTGCCTTATAACGTCTGCTTTAAAATGTCTGCCTGATTATCTTTGTAGTTCTTCTTCAGGAGAGTTGAAGTCATCGAGCTTGAACCTCACTACTCTCTCTTGTATGTTTTTGATTTTTGACATAGCTTTACATATGAAAAATGTCAAACTAAGGGACTGCTTTAATTTTTCAGGGTTTTCGATGTGTCTTAGAACCAATAAGCTGCTTTGTAGCCCGTTTTAGTGCATTCAGTTCAGGGGCGGACCCAGGAAAAAATCTGAGTGTAGCTTGTGTCTAGAAGAGGGTGTGGCCATAATTTGGCTGGGCGTGGTTATTAACTTAAAACCTTATAACTAATTGAAGAAAAAAAATCTTTGCACCCACATCCAAAGTTCGAGGTACATAGGGGACGCCTTGTCTTCCAAGGCCTATTTTATGAAATACTGCAATTTGAAGTGGCATAAAAGACCACTGACATCCATGATGGAGAAATTATCTTTAATATATTTTATATTATAAAAATCCCCAAAATCCTGCCATACATATGCATATTTACCCCTGGTCCTGAATAGACATCTAGTTTGCCCCAGGAGTACATTAAAAAGTGATGCAGAACGTAAACTGTCATTCGTTTAATCTTAGGCCATAACTCATCACTTTAGAAAATCATGTTAACAAATTAGAGTTCCTCAGAGAAGGCATGCACGATATATGAGAACTTGTACCTGGCCTGTTGTTTATATTGCAGAGTTTTCAAGTTTGTAATAAGTGAAATTGATATTTGCTTTATCCAAACTGAAGCTTTCCTGCTGCTTTCCAAGCTCTCTTTCACTTGGGGCTCAACTACGCTATTTAGCGATTGTCGCAGTATTTCGTTGAAGCTTAGAGTACGGCGCCTGTATCGATAGCACAGAATATTACGTACCAATTCGGAGATAAACGGAAGTGGCCTGAGCGGAACTGCTACTTCATTATCATTGGATTGTGCCAAATATTCAGACATCCACTAGTGTTCCCGCCAAAAGTGAGCACTAGTGTCAATCAAGTTTTCACAGCCTACCCGTGTTGCTGCAAGACTTCAGCAATAGTGTAAATCATGTTTTCAAAATCCACAAGTGCTCTCGTCAATCATGTCTTCAAACATGGTGATGAGTTTTGTGAAATTCAAGGTATTTTACGGATCCAGTAGTCAATACTAGTGCTCGGACGAATGGCGTAGCTTCATGCGGAATGTGAAGTCCATTCCGTCGAACAGACTTAAGTATTGCATCACCTAAAAAACTAGGAAGCTGCCTCGAAGAAAATAAAGAAATCTGACTAGTGCTCAAGCTAAAAAAGAACTAGTCTGCGTCCGCCCGTGCAGTTGAGCAGCAGCTTTTTGAAACAATCTGAAATATGGGGATCTAAATTGATCTTGTTGTCCAGTTTCTGATGCCTAAAAACTTTACAGCATTTCTGATTCAATGGTCGCCAGGGCTGATGCTAATACGACTGATATCAAGACATCAGAAAGATCTTTCTTGACTAGAATACAGTACTTCATCGATTAACCGTATCTCGATTATCCGGCCGTGACCCTGGCGCTAAACTTTATCTCAATTGAAGCGCTATCTTTTGTGTATCAAAATAAAATGTTAATTGCAACTCAAATCAAATGGATTCTTCGTCTGCTTCGGATGCTACTCGAAAAAGAGTAGTTTTAGCTGTCGACGATAAGTTAAAAGTTTATGATATGGTCCCCAAAAAGGTGCCACAATCACCAATACCTTGTAAAAGGGAATTTTCGACAAGCTGGACGAATGGGATGTGCCTGTTTGGAGCTGTTCCTTTCTACACTTTAATATACGTTTAAGGAATAGAGCAATAGCAATTCTACCTGCGCATGATTAAGACACTTTCTAATTATCTTAGCCATTTTTCCTGTGGATGATGTCCAAAAGCGCGCAATTTTGATTAACCGGCCATGTTGGATTATCTGACACCCTTTTAGAAAAGTTGTGTCCAGTAGCGCCCGGGTAATCGAGGAAGTGCTGTGGTCTGAAATATCTCTAGATTCCTACTCGTCTCATTATCATTCAACCATTCTAGAGCCAAACTGGCTTCTCCCTCTAAGACCTTCCGGAAGACTAGCGTGATCCTAGGGCAAGAAATCAAGGAATTGTGATCTGCATTCATAAATACCTCAGCTATGTGAATAAAAATAGCAAATCATTCATGAAAGTTGAAAAAGGTTCAACATAGTATAGACCTTTGTGGAACACCGGAACTTATGCGCTGAATGGAGGTATAGATGTTGTTGGTTTTAAAACATTTATCAAAACAATTTAATATGAATATAAAAGAGCTAAAGAGTTATTATCAAATTTGGAGGGAGATGGATTTGTAAATAGTAAGTAGTGAGGTATACAGTCCCAACCAAAGGCGTTGATAATTTCACGATGACAGCACGTAGGATTTGATCACTATCCACATAAGATTTGATCACTATCCACATAGGATTTGATCACTATCCACATAGGATTTGATCACTGTCCAATTTCATTCTCCAATCTACAATTATCGCACTCAAGTCACGATCATGACTATTGTCTACACAGTAGTTCATAATGAGGCTCTAGAATACATATGTGCCTTGACTGAGTTGAAACAGTCGAAGTATTCACCAAGTTCCATTAATGGTATGAATCTTAGTGAACAACGATCTCACTTGAAGACATGCGGAGACTGAGCCCTTTGCAAACTTGCTTCTAATACTTCATAAAATATTTGCGACACTTTTAGATATAAGGGAAATTTGACATTTGATATTGTGAAGTGCTATAGATCAATAAGCTGTTTACTTCGTTTTGCGCACATTCTCCTAGCGACTGTCATAAAGTTAAATGTTCCTGTGGAAAAGTACATAAAGGATTGTGTGGTCTAAAGATGCATCAACGTAGCTACTGGGTTACCAAGGTACTAACTAATGAAACATTTGAATTCGTCCAAGATGATCTTATTAGTTCATATAGCAACGGTGATTCTAGTGAAGATTGAAACCATGATACAAGTTCTTCGTTACCAAATATTAAACCTGGAGTGAAATTGCCTAAATCTGATAATCAATGGAAAGCTGGAAATATACATTTCATGGTTTTCACTGCCGATCTGTGGAATTAACTTATCGAATATCAACCACGCAATAAAACTCATGAATTCAACTGTTTATCATTACTATAAGACAATATTGCCTACTAGGAGGACTTTATTAGCGATCAGCCGATCAATAAATACAAGGGCATGCCTAAACGATCGCTAGAAGTTAGTTTACAATTTTTGAAATAGTCCCAGGCTTCTCCCAACGAAATTAGGTACATCTCTCGTTTATTACGTAATACTATACGCACTTCCGTTGACGTTCCACCTTCTGAATTTAGTCACGATATCAGGATTAAAAAAACTTTTGGAATTATGTAAAATCAAAGCTAGATTTGTATTAACTTCTTTCATGACTTTTCCGTGCAAAATATCCGTTTAAGTCTTTCAAAAATCCCAAGCTGGGTTCCTTCCCTTCCTCAGCCTTCAGTATCATACAATATGTCTCCACCTACGAAGATTGCACGTAAGATGAAAGCTTCTGGTTCACCTAGTCCTCTGAACAAAATTTCAATTACTTCTTTAAAGCGCTGTCCTCACCTCCGAGCCTATATAACAGGAGTATTTTCCTTACTTTGGAAATCTGGTGAGATTCCTGATGATTGGAAACAGGCTTGTACAGTCCTCGTTCACAAGAAAGATGATATATCAGACCCATCCAACTTCAGGCCAATAACACTTGAGAGTGTTCCTCTTAAAATCATTACTACTTGCATCCGCGACTCTTGATTTTGCTTTTTGAGTTCTAATAATTTTATCGAGGACAAAATCCAGAAAGGTTTCCTTTCTGAACAAACATTTGAACATACTTCTCAAATGGCTAATGTCATAAATAAAGCAAGGTTGAAACAGCGATCACTTGATATAACGTTGCTAGATCTCAAGAACGCATTAAGTGAAGTTCACCACAATCTTATTCAGGAAGTGCTACAATACCATCATATCCCATTACATATTTCGACAATAATTGGCAATCTTTATTCTAATTTTCGCACATCAATTGTTACCAAATCATTTCGAACTCCATTCATTAAGATGGGTCGGGGGCGTTCTTCAGGGGGGGCTGTCTCAGCCCATTAACTTGCAACGTATGCTTTAATACTTTTATCAAATAATTATCTGATCCCAAGTTCACTCAATTTGGCTTTTCCAAATATTCTCTCAATCCACTGCAATGATTTCAATTTGCCGATGACGCAGCCGTTATTCCCAGCCTAGAACATGAAAACCAACTATTGCCAAATCACTTCTCGAGATGGTGTACTTGGGCTGACATGATAATTCGTGTAGACAAATGTTCTTCATTTGGAATTAGGGAATCTGCAACTTCATCTGTACAGTTCCTCCCTAAACTCATCATTAATAAAGATCCTGTGCCTACTGTTAAAAGTGGTGAGTCATTTAAGTATCTTGGTCGATATTTCTCTTTCTCTATGCAGAATTTTGAACATGAAACTATTCTTTTGGACACCATTACTGACTTACTAACTAAAATTGATAATACTCCTTGCCATCCAAAGAATAAACTTCTACTTTACCATCGCTTTGTTCTCTCTAAGATCTCTTGGCATTTTACTACAGCAGACCTAAGCAAGACATGGGTAGTTGAAAACCTGGATAACATTGTTGGGAAGTATGTGCGAAGATGGTTTGAACTACCAACTAGTGCCACTGGAAGTACTCTCATTATCAGCTAACTAGACTATGGCTTAAATCTCGTTCTTCCCTCCACAAAGTTCATTCAGTGTCAAAATATAACTCGAAACGCTTTGAAATCTTCTCCTAATTCCGATATTCAGTCTTTAAGGCATGATTATGATACCTTTACTGACATCCAATATGATCAATACATACATACTCAGCAAGTTCTCAAATCTATTCAGAGCCATCACTATCATCGTATTACAAATGACATAACATCACAGGGATTAGTAATTTCATCTATCCTTAAGTTTGCCTCTCAATCTACTGCTAAACTATGGTCAACTGTTCATCAGAAAATGCCAAAAAACATCTTTAGCTTCACTCTTAAATATTTGAATAACATTCTAGCCACTCGCAAAAAAACTATGCAAATGGTCCAATGTTCAATCATCAGCATGTTCTTTCTGTCTTCAGCCCGAAACCTTACAACACATTGCATCTAATTGCAAGGTGTACCTTGAACACGGGAGATATACTTGGAGGCACGATGCTGTTCCTAATTTTATAGCCAAGTCATTGTCTGTAATATCGGATTGTTCACCGTACGCTGATCTTACCTCTTTTCTATCCCCTTCTATTATCATAGGTAATTCCTTCCGGCCTGACCTTATCTTACTCACCAACGACAACACCTTATATAGTCTTTAGCTCACTATTGGCTTTGAAAGATTGGCAATTGAAGAAGAAAACTATCTTTCAAAATGCACAAATACATAAAAAAGATAAAAGAAAAAGATCTGCCTAACAGTATGTTAAAATCAGAGCGTTTTGAAAGCTAACAAGATAAAAGAACCATCGTCGCATCAAAAGTACATTGTTGAACAACAAGTTCGAATAGTGGAAGTTCCGATGTGGCGTGATGATAGGCCATATTCTGCCGTTTAAGATGAGACAGAAAAAGATATGCCGTACATTCTTCCGGGGGCTTATTGGTTTCAAGCACTAAAGAGGGGGCTAATTGGAGAGGGTTTCAATTGAGAAGTTACAGTATGATCACAGAATGAAACAGGCTGTATTAGTAGCACAAGAAGGGAGTCAGAACCGTCTACATCTTGCTTAGGTCCTTTCCCAAATAACCCTAAATAAATTATATAACAGTGGAAAAGAGAAAAATGAGAAGGACGTTAATACAATAGTAAATCTGTTCTAGCTAACAAATAAGCCGAACTGTGCGCTCAATACCGTCACAGAATATCACAATTCCCATAAAAAATTTTTAAGGGGATTATAGAAGATCTTGAGAAATTTGATATTAAGTAAGGATTTGCAGGGAAGTTTAAGATTTTGCTATTCAAATAAACTTTAAGGAATAGGAGGCATGGGAACCACGCAATTTGCTAGTAGTCTTCTGAAATGATCTTTAATCACTGCTCTTCATAACTTGGCATATTTGATGCCATTTCCTAAAAATTCCTCCTATTTTCGAAGCAAACTTTTATTTGAGAGGCAAGAAAACTTGCGACAAGTCGAAATAATGTTTAATGGGGAAAAATTGGGTTGCTCTATAGATTTCAAAACGAGATGCAACGGCTTTTGCATGCTAGAAAATTCAAAAGTCGAAGACAAATCATAATTATATGAGCATCAGATCAGAAATTAACAGGGAAGCTTCTTAAAGTGAGCATTCCACAAAAACACACATCCTCAGTTGTCAACTATTCTGCACCTTTTTATGATGTTGAATAAAACCGTGTAAAAAAACATACCTTGCTCCTCATAGAAGTAAGGAACATTTAAACTAGCCAAATAATGTTTCAATGGGCTTGGATCATATGATGAACTTTTGGGATCCACTGTTAATGCACCATAGTCGAAATTGATTCCCTAGAGGCAATTATTAAATAATCGAAATAACATTCTTTCCATTGAAGAATAGATCCTATTAGAAGAGAACTGAGTTCACACCTGTTATATTGACATATTAAAACAACAAAATGATAACTGTAGGTCTGGTATGTGATATATAGGTGAGCAGGTGGTATATGTCTAGAAGTCGTATACCACAGTAAAATAAAAGTACAAGAGGCCGTTGTCTAAGAAGAACAAAAATACGTACCTGTGATTTAGCATAGAATTGATACTGATGAATAGCATGAAGCATCGAAAGCGAGTCCTTACCACCAGATAAACACAGCAACACACGGTCGTTATTTTCTATCATTGAGAACTCTTGTATTGCCTGTAAAAATGAGAACCCATAAAAAGGAATGGATCTACAATGCTTCCCCTCTCTCTGACTGCTAGTTAATGTGATCAAACCCCCGAGAATTCATGAAGCAAATTAATTCAAAACGCGATTTTCAGATAAATAAGCCAAAGTAGTATTCCAACAAATATGGTCGCTTGCAATGGTCCTTCCTGGAAGTGTTTTAAGGATAGGTCGTTGGGTTTAGAGGTGAAACTACGCTTGCAATGGTCCTTCCTGGAAGTGTTTTAAGGATGGGTCGTTGGGTTTAGAGGTGAAACTACAGGGATAATGCTCCAAACTGGAGGTGTGAGTATCTGTCATATGCATTTGCCAAGTTTGTGGTTCTATTTTGTTCTTTTGAAACTGATCGTATTGAAGCATACTTAGAAAGGTAAATTATAAGCTGATGAGCAGATACTATAAAATAATTAGGAAAAACAGGCTTTAATGTCTATAAATTGCTAAAATTGTGGGATGCTAGTATATTAGTTCAAAATTGAGTCTACAAGAACTTCAGAAAAACTGAACTGATTAATTCTAGGAAAAGAGTTGCAGCCTAAAAAACATCAATCTATAAAAAGGGGAGATTTGCATGCAAGGCTTCGAAGAGGCACAGGTTTGCTAAAATTAAAAAACAATATCATGGGAATGACAAGCATGATTTCCTACAATAAGTTTATTGGCAACCTTATTCTTCAAAATTATTCTAGAAAATCGTATAAAAGTGAATTAAAAGGTTGATTTATGTTTAAACTTACAGTAGCTACTAAGTGCATTAAAGTTGGGTATTTGTAATATAGATCAAGGGAAAGAGTTTTCTCACTAGGTGGATATTATTTGTGGCTGAAAACGAATAGGAAACTTCGTATTAATTGACGTATGACAGAAGAAGCCAATAGAAATTATACAATATTTTGCATTTTTGATACTAGTGAGCATACATGTGTTGCTTGTTTATGATATCAGTAAATCTGCTCATATGCAAATACACACAAAGTTATGCAAAAGAACTAAGGTTTCAGACAGGTGTACGATATTCTGGAATAATATACTTTCGTTTATACACGAATGTTAATGGCATCTGTCTGCAAAAACAGCAAATGCAACTGGTGCAGCCAGTTTTCAGCACTGGACAAGCATGATGCGTTTTTACAACTGGCTTCTCTTCATGCCATTTAGAACGTTCATTCATGGATTTAATAGAAAATACATCAAATCTCGCATAATTTGAATCACATGGACTGACTAGTTTTGTCTGGATTACAGGGAATCCGGACTACGTTAAATATATCTTCAGTGATACTTATAATTTACACATGACTCCATTAAATACCTATTGTTGTTTGGAGGCTATTCCCAAGATTCTGGGGTATGCAGTGTCCTCTATACCTTGAGCAGGAAGTCAGGTCAGTAACTGATCATTACGTAAGCTGTAAGAATAGAGTGGCACAGTGGAGAACACACCTGTATTTATTGAAATATTCGTAAAATCATCGATCCGGATTACGGTGAATAAGTAGTTTTTACTTGTACTAAATAGGCCGAAATATACAGTCAGGCTTGTGCATTTATTCGAACCAGCAGATCTGGATAATGAGAATTAGGTTAGTACATGTCAATAGGAAATTAATGGGACTTTGTGACTCTGTCCTGAGAAAATATCAAGATCCAGATAAACCCGAACCGAATTATGCGAGCTGTACTGTATACAAAATAGTCACAAAAATGGGCTAGACGACACTTGTAGGCTACTAATTCAACAAAATAGCATACGTCCGCTGCAAGAAGGTTACCATAAAGAAGTACCTCCTGCGTCTCCTACACGGCACTCCTGCAAACAAGTTGAATTTAACTAAAGGTACACTGTGAGGCAGCGTGATTTCAGTGGAAATTCAAAGAGAATAAAAATCATACTTTAACAACTGGCGTAAATATGGTGGACGGAGGACTGTGGAATTTGTTCCTCTGCATCATGTCTCTTTTATTTTCTGAATTGCAATCACCGGAAGCATCCTCTTTCAAATCTTGAATATGGAGTTTGTCTGATGTGTCAGGATTGCTAGTTGATGTAATTTCTGCAACACTTTCAGCAAAACTTTTTGATGGCAGTGGTTCTTCATTAGCTTCCTGGCTAGATTCCTTGTTGTGGGAATCATTGTTTTTGCTGTTTGGGCTAGACGCTTTCAATATCACCTTACCAAAATTGACACATTCCTCATCATAAGGATCTTCAAACTGTAGCGCATCCTGTCGCTCCATGCTAGAAATTGCCTCAGGTTCATCAGAGTTGTCTGGGTATATACCACTATCACTAGGATTCTCCAGAGTACTATCTAAGTTAACGATAAAATGAATGACGATAAAACCGGAGTGCAGACTAAAATGCTTTTGTCACCGACAAGAGAAACAGACAAACAGTCGTCAAAAAGACAGTAGACCATAAAGGTAAAACTTCTACGAAAAAGGAAATATACTACCCCAGCTATTATTCTTTACAATATCCTCCAGCTCACAAAAACAAAGATGATTTATCGGTCTTCATTTATCAATGGTAAAATAGCCAACAGGTTCACAATATACACATCCACAGATACCTACATTCTCAGGATTCTAGTAGGTTCAATAAATTGACTATGCATTAAGGCTTAGGCAAGTTGGTCTGTCTTCTTGCCGTTGAGAGTAATATACTATATCATTTGAGCTGAGTCACCTATTACTGCTGATTTCATCCACTTTCCAATATCCACTATCCACTCACTCACTCACTCACTCATTCACTCACTCTCACTCACTCACTCACTCACTCACTCACTCACTCACTCACTCACTCACTCACTCACTCACTCACTCACTCACTCACTCACTCACTCACTCACTCACTCACTCACTCTCATTCACTCAATAATACCAAAATCTCTTTCTGGTTTCTGTTCACTCTTCAGTGAAAAATCCATGATATAGGAGTGCCTGATGTCTTCCATCATTAACAAACTAAATGAGAGAGCAATTGAACAACTACAGGTACGATCTGGCTGACATACAACTTGTATTAAAAGTAAGTTAGAGCAATGCTATTCACAATACTAGTGGTACGTGGACTTCAGTAGACTATTTACGAGTTTCTTCGGCGCAAATTCACTCAAAACTCGTTAATTTACTAAGTTACGACTAACTTCATCTTCAACTATCATATTCTTTCAAACTACGCACACGTCATAGTATATCACGTAAAGGCTCAAATGCTCACCAGTTCCTCTGTCATTATAGCTACCCTTCTTATGCTCATCCCACAACGCTATGCCAGCTCCTCCACATGTAGCACAAACATGTGGGTTGTTCACTGATTTTGAGGGGGCTCTTGATGAGATTCTACTATCGCCAACGCATTTTCTTGGGAAGAATGGCATTTTGAAATTGTCTGTGTTGGGCTTACATCCAGAAATGTAAAGATTGGCTTCATGTGGCAACATGAACCATCTATGTTTCTCACCATCTTCACCCAAAACAAGTCCCTGGTTTGAAAAATCTTTTGCACTCTAGAGTACAATTGTAAGAGATAAAGCTAGGCCTGCGTGGGATAAAAAATTGGAGAACTGGCGTGGACTATCATTCAAATGAAGAAAAATAAAAGGAATTGCAAATCTACGGTTGAAATAGAAAACTGTCTGATCCTATGCGAAATAGAACACAGCAAATGGACATTCTATAAGAGATCGGTTAATACTGAACAATCATACTATAGCAAGAAAGGGGAGGACCATTAAATCAAGCCAACATAGGTGATGCAGTAAGATCAAGACATAAACATGAGATTGGGCTTTCTGCTGTTGAAACAATATCTCAGCTGAATTGGCTTCTTGACAGCACAGAAATTCGTTATTGGACAAAGAAACGGAAGCATTCTATAGTACACAAAAAGCAAATCAAAAATTATTTCCTGGCACCTAGCGTTATCAATATCCTTATGAAATTTTCTTGGCAAGTCTTCGAGCGTAGATAACGAAAACCCTCTCACTATCCCTACGTATGAAGCCAGCTTAAATCAGCAGTTGATAGGTTAAACAAGAGCTTGAGGTATACTAAAAATTTTTAATTTCATATGGCGTTTATACTGGGAATACCATGGCATGAAGGATGATTTTGCAAGGAGTATGAAAACATGCTATTGCTACAGCTTGAAACATAGAAGGTGACTTTTGTTAACTATGTCTCGGAAGTATCTTTCATAATAGTGTTGTGTTGTGATGATTGAAGTTACATGTACAGAGGCTATATATTGTGGTCCTCTCTACCGAAAGACATAAAAAATTCTAGTACTCTATCTGAGTTCAAGAGACGTTTAACATTATGGGATGGAAATATTTGCAACTGCAGGTTGTGTAAAGTTTTTATATTAGGCGTAGGATTCTTGTAAATAAGCATCATTGTAATTAGGTTTTATCTATTTTATCTTGTCGTATTTAAATTGTAGTAGAAGTTGGCCTTAATTAGCATTAATATGCTATGTTCTTTTTTATCTGTTTATTATTTTAACAAGTCAACTGTAAAGAATTATATACATACATACATACATACATGTAAATATTACATGAGAGGGATAAAATGTCTCAAACCTTTTTTGTAACTGCGAGTTTGAAAATCTTCTGGGCATTTTCAAGTCTCTCCTGTTAGAGGGTGGAAAGCGTTTGTTAAAATAAGTTAATGAATATAATCACCTTGATAATTCATAGGACTTGTATGATGTAATTGAATTAAAAGTGTTTTCTCCATCTCCGCCACTCAAGTTCATACAGGTAGATAGATGAACCAGGAGTAATAGTTGCATTGACTGATAGGGGGTGGGAGAGAGAAGAAAGAGACGCACGAACAAGTGATATAACACTGTACATTTTATATAAAGAATAAACTCGATAGCATATGTCTTTTTGACGCGTAGATACCTAGTGGTGCCGCTATAAGAGAGGCTAACATAATAAAAGTACCTCATATGTTGGTATTTTCTCCTTCCACTTGGGGCTAAGAGGATAGTCAATTAGACCTTTCCTATAATTAATTCCTCCGAGCCATTTTCTGTCTTTGAATGTCTGAAAAAACAGAATGCAAAGAAAATATAATTTTTGGCTACTTCGTGCCTTCACTGTGCTTATCCCCTATATACGTCAAAATTTGACCGTTCACATAAACGGTGAAGAAAACAAGCCCACAAAGAATCAAAGTATCCAAGATGATACACTAACAGAAATGGACATACGAATTTTCACATTAGGAATGGCAAGATTACAAAAAGGAATCTAAACTTTGTGCTCAATTGAAGAAAATACACAGTCAATAGAACTCATCTGATATAAATGCACGCACTCTTTAGACTCTGATTTACTTCACTAAGCACCATCCACTAGAACTACATAACATAACATTAACATTGGCTTTGGATGATCGGTTCATAGAAAGCCTACAGTTTCTTTTAAAAGGGCTGTAAATCAAAAGTGAAACGAGAAAAGGAAATTAGAGACTAATAAATAAAAGTCTAGTACAGCAGAAAGTCGTAAGTCCAATCGAGTGTCGGCTGAGAATAACCTTAGAGGTTCCCTTCCATCAGCTTGAAAAGGTCCTAAAGAATATGGCTTTGGAGGTATCATCTATCGATGTTATAGTAACACTGAGTGCAAAACAAATGAGAAAAAGGACTTTTGCCATAGCATCATACCCCGGGGAAGTCCTGGCCTCTTTCTAGCTTCAATCTGAAATTCAATCTTAGTCTCTAACAAGAACTGTTCCATAAAGTATGGTTACATGCAATAAGGAATAGAGAGTTATGATTCTCAAAGGCTACATTGTCTTTCTATGGCAGCAATGGCAGCAATGGCAGCAATGGCAGCAATGGCAGCAATGGCAGCAGTGTAATTCATCAAGGAAGAACTATGAATCATTTTAACGTTAACTACAAGTGGACTTTAATGGAAAAAAGGGTAGTGATGTAAAATATCTCATACTAACAGACAAAGAACATAAAATCGCATTTATACAGCAAATGTGGTAAAAAATTAGAACAAAGTCATTTAAAATATTCAGATATTAGTCTAAGTTAACTTATGTCTTATCAATTACTTTTGAATAATGAACAATAGAATTAGCTTGACATAGAAAGAGTAGCATTTGTGTTCAAGCAAGACAGAATCCAGGGAAATGCCTAACCTTCTCACTTATTCAAAATAGGCCTTCTTCATTTCAGAAAATCAAAATTATTTAAAGTATTTGAACTTTACGTATTGGCCATGTCTCACAATATAAACCTAGTTCTCTTCTCTTATATCAATAGAAAATTTCCTAGGTACATATGCTCTTGTCTAGGATGGAATATAATTAATGAAGCTCCCTAATAAAACTAAACTGGAATTACATGAATAAAATGAAATGCTTCTAAAATTGCGTTCCTTGACAAAAATTACTTTCCTCAAATGCTATATACGGAGCAAAACTTTCCTCCCGCTAACAGCCGTGGAACCGTGACTTTTTCTGCATTCAAAAGCAAGGTGTAGGGCTGTTCATGATACCCTTGCCACGCAATAACTTTAACTTATGATCACCACTAAACTTTATTAGTTAAAATTAAAATATTTAGCTAGAGGAGTATACGAACCATATTCTTCCAATGTCTCCATTCTCCGGTAGATGGGTTCATTTTATACTAAACAAACAAAATAGTCAATCCTTACGAGACTAAATGTAACTTTTGCCATATGAAAAATAAGAATGATTGAAGGGCTCTTAGGTCCAAACATGCTGCAGCAAGACCTGGAAATTTATTCCTGATCAGTATTTGCTAAGCTATAGAAAACAATGAAAAGCCATGAAAAATACTTTCTGCAATTCACCAGTCAATAGTAACATATGCTCAAGGGAATAATCATCTCTTGAGAAACCATCACTCTTATTGCTAAATGTACAGGTATTCACGAAAGCAAAATAACATCAGTCATTACATTAGAAAAACAAATATATGATATACGGAAAGAACTGGGAACAAATATAATTATGTACAATTATTCCAGCCGCCTTTTCTATCGTATAACCTACATTATTTCCATCCAGAATACGTAGACCATAGGTGTAGAAACATCATTTCAAAATTTGCAAATTCAATCTTGAGTGAAATTAAGGTTTTACATCTAGAGTGCATTGCATTACAACGAAAAGTCACGCAAATTCATTCCTCTCCAATCCAAGCACTTCCCTATTTCGTTTCCCTTGTAACATAACTGTATAATAAAAAAGGTGTTTGACTCTTGTCACCATATGACATACTTGAGGAAGCAGTTTCCATCCATGCTCAGCAACCATTGAAACAGCTTTAAGAACAAAGTCCACACCATCATCTGACATGAAAAATGGCAAATTCAACCTTGCAAAACCTGGCCTATAACAAAAGTAATAACAGCAGTAATATAATAAAATGACATTGTTTAAAGTTGGCTTCTACATAGCGGTTATACATGAAACTAATTAAGACCAACTATTTACAGCAACATACGCTAGAATAAAAAGAAACTGTTTAAAAAACTACGATAAATACAAAGAAATTGTTAAAAAAGAGAGAACGAGGATTGCACGAAATCATTTTTCAGCAATTTTCAGAAGTTAGAGTGACATTATTCAAATATTTTAACTAGGCTATTCTCCATAAATACTTTGCTAAACAAACCGAAACTTGGTGCTATTTCTAATGCTTTAAAAGGACACTTTTATTTGCAAAAAACTATTAAAATGAAAAGCACGATTTTGCACTCCATGCCGAAAATATATCAACAATTCATGAAAAAGAAAGTAGAACTCTTTGCATGAGATGTTCTCTCTCAATGGTAACAGGAATATTGTAACTACAATCCTATCCCCTGGGAGCTCTTCCTGAGACCATTAAGTAATGTACTGGTGCCCGGTGGGTGTGGTCTTTCTTATAGGTTTAGCTTGGTAAGCCTCTAGTGATCGTGACTTACATTGATTCAAATAGAGATTAGTCCCCAGGACACTGAAGACAGTAATGTTTTGTTCATATTTAAAAGTACCCAATTAGTTACGTTATATTCTGTTGTGCATAAGCTGGTTATCTCCATACGTTATTTCTTGATGTGCTCCAATGCAAACAAATAAAAGGTAAAGATAAATTAAAGATACAAACCGAGAACTTGCTAAATCAAAATCCCTTATGAGTGTGATAAATCTAACGGAGCATGGTAATTAGGAAGCATGAATGCAACAGCAATGTAGTGCTATTCTTTTGAACAAGCCAGTAAATCAAGATGGAAAGGCACTGAGAAGCTACAAAAGTAAGATACATGAGGTCTGGGCTGATAGGACAACCTTAAAAGACACTTAACGGCGATTATGTGAGCCAGCATGCATGATTAGACAGAATGGTTGGCTAGCTCAGGTGGAGTTGGAAGAAATAAAGTGAAGAATTACAAAAGGAGAAGAAATGAAAATTGATGCTAGTAGAGTGGCAGAGGAGGTTAGTACAATTAAATTTCCAGAGGTAGTGCTTGAAAGAGAACGTATGAGTAATGTCCCGGAAAGAAATGGTTGGAACGAAGCAAGAATAAAACTGATAGAAGAAATTGATAACATAATGAATAAAGGAGATTGAGATGAAACGATTAACTAGGTAGAAAAGCCATTAATGAGCTTGTTCGTGAGTTGGATAAGGCATTGATTGACAACAGAAAGTTTCACAAAAACGACAAAAACAAATTGATCAGTGCTATCGCAGTGTATTTTTGAAAGAAATGTCACATATAGAAACTGAAGAAAGGGCATAGGATGAAAGAGTTTTCGTAGAAACGAAGAAGAATAGAAGCTGTGAACAAAAGCAGAAAATATATTTACATTCTTGAGCAAAAGAAGAGGGGTGAGTCACCACAGCAAAGTAAATGCAATGAAACTTCAAGGAAGTGTAAGATTACGGGATAAGGAACTACTCTCAGTTGCAATAGAGACTGCAAGCCAAGGTATTCAACTTATGTAGCGACAAGCAAAGAGCTCAAGAATACGCGTACCAGATTAAACGCATGTTCCAAAAGGCGAAATAAAGGTCTATCAACAATTTCAAGGTGACAACAAAAGAGTTTCTAGTACCCAATTCAGAGAGACATCTAAATAGTACTGTAGACATATGTATGTGGCGTATGTGATATACGCAAAAGGAGGAGGGTCTATGCAGAGAATGAAGTTACGATGGGCCCAAAGATATCCACAGAAAGAGTCACATTTCCTAACAGAATCTGAGATACAACACAGCTAGGCTCAAAAAGGAAGAGAGCATCAACGCTCGAAACAGAAAAAAGCCAAATGAACACTAGGGAGATGTCTAAATAATACTGGAGACTTGCTTTATGACGTAATTACAGGGGATGTAAGTGGCATACTTGATGTATGTTATGGGAAGAACAGCCCAAGAAAGAAAAGGAACGAGACGGAAAAGAACCACATATAACAAAAGCTAGAAAAGAGAAAATAGGAGCTTAAGAAAAATACAAAAGCATATTAGGGAAATTAGACAAACAATCGTGTGGGCTCCAAACGAAATGTAGAGGAGAAGAAAAGGAGAAAAGCCATAAAGAAGGAAAAGGAGAATGTACAAAGTTGAAAAAATGAGAAGATATGGAACTCAGAAGAAATAATGAATTGAAATATGTGAAAAAGAGCTCTTGATAAGATAAGATAGTAGAAAGGTAAAACTTAACAGAGTAAAGCTCAGGGATGCCAGAATACGAAACAACAGGGTGTCTAAAGAAGACGAAAGAATGATGTACAGAGAAGCACAAGAAAGGAAAGGTGCATGAAATCGCCAAGCTTGAAGGATTTTGGGTAGGAATATAGGAAGATGAATAAAATACACCTCATGGGAAATAGACGAAGTCAGAAACAAAGAGCATATATGGCAGATGTTTAAAATAGCACATAAAAGGACGAGAAGTTGTATGACACAATCAAGAAAAGGAAAAGACTGGTCAGTCCCGGGTATACATGGAAAAAGAGATTGTTAGCTGTATAAACTAATAGGGATATGGAGGTCATTAAAGGAATGTTTTGACAAATAGGTGGAGCAACCAAATGAAATACCAAAGTAGTTGATGCAAGGAAGAACTGAGGTTTTGTTAATAACTGAAAATCTAAGCCATCTCCCAATCACATGTCTAAATGAATGCTGTAAGGTATATAGAGGAATTGATGTATGAGCTGGAAGTCGCAGCTTTGATATAAACTTGACAATAAGGACGACGACAAAAAAGAAATCCTTTTAATTACAGACGAATCATATGACTATTCCAGTGGCTACATTTTGACAAATCTGGTATGACTAATCCAGTACAGTATGACAAATCCAGACGTTTCGACTCAGCCTTTAGTCGTCCTCAGTAAAGAGAAGAGGGGAGAAGGGATATAGAGGAATGATTGGAAACTATATGAAATACAAAGCTGCAAGAGATTACATTTGATATAAAGGCCAATTGCAATTATGCTATGGAATTTTGGGTACGGTTGATGAAATACTTATTGAAAGTGCCATAGTGACTGAAGCTAGCTAGCTATAGCATTTTATGACTATCAAAAAGCGCATGCATGGAAAGCATGAGTTGATGTTTAAGACTACAGTAATGGATTGGAGTTCCATAACAGAAGTACCAATCGCAATGCCGATGAAAGAATGAGATGGATAACAAATGGGAAAGCAGGGGACAGGAATCAAGAGAACACATAGCTTCTTTATAGAAAATTTGAAGACATGTAAGGAAAGCCATCAAAAGCTAAAGATTGTCAATGAACCGATAGTTAACGGCAGTATGGGTACAGGTGTATGCTAAGGTGTAAAGAAATGCGCTGAGATTGCATTTAGAAAAGAAAAGATGGCTAAGAGGGAAGGACTAACAGTGACAGAAGAAAAACAATCGCACAAGGCCAGGATAAAAACGAAATTTTTAAGTATCCAGGATTCATGTGAAACGGGCAATGGAAAGGGTAAAGAGAGACATCAGGAAACGGCTAGAGCAAATAAATGGACGAGACTTGTAATGAAAGCGAAAAACTGTAGGGCAATACATGCAGCAAGATGCATGTGAATTTGTGTAGCTTAGGAAAAGGACACTGAAGAACTTGAAATGATAGTGAAACACATGACAAGGAGAGGGAGGTTTCATGGAAGATAATCAAGCGATGAGAGACTCTACACTGAAAGAAACGTAGAAGGTAAAGGACTGCAAGTTTTTAAAGAGCTCTATAATAGCGGTTTTTTGCTATATGGCTTCATGATCAAATGAATGAATAAGGGTAGTGTGAAAAAATGAAATGCAGAAAGAACACATATCTGCAACGCGAGAAGCAATAATGAGGAAAGTAGATACATCAACTAACGAGGATAGAGTAATAAAATGTGGCAAAGAAAGACATACAGGGTCGAAAATAGGTTCCCAAAAAATAAGAATCGCCTCGGCGGGAGGACAAAAATGAAATAAGGAGACGATTTTCACTAACAAATGATTACAAAGCGAAATGCCGTCACTATATCGAGAGGAAAATTAAGACTGGCTGAATTGTACTACAAAAGCAGACGGCAGAAACGGCAGAAACAACAGTTTGGAAGAAAATCAGAGGAAGTACAGCAGAATACATGTGTCGATTATGTGGTGAGCAGAGGAAGATACAACACCTCTCCGGATGCAAAAAGCTGACAGGAACAGAATATATAAAAAGGCATGACAATAATTTAAAATGCTAGCGGCTAAATATGGCGAGTGCAAAATGCATTGATGCCAGATGTAAAGTTGTAGAGAGAAAAATGGGAGGAGGGAAAGTACTACAAAATGATGGATGGGATTGGGAATATCAGATGAGGACGAACAGTATAGCAAGAAGACAAGGCGTGATACTGGAAAACACTATAGAAGAAATGAAATTGTTATGTGATATGGGGTGTCAAATGAAAAGAATAAAGAGGAGAAAACATGGAAAGGCTGGTGTATATCAAACTTTCCCTCGAGTTACAGGATCGGCGAGAAGGCTATACGGTGAATGTCGTACAATCAGTCATCGGATGCTTAGCTAACAAATTCTGGTAACATAAACTAATGGCCAAGTATGCATAATTATATTATGGTATTTATTTCGTAATCGTAATTTAGCTAGTATCCAATAACAACAATTTGTTCAAAGAATGACTTTATACTGCATCCGGTTGTAGCGCTTTTGACTTGGGAGAACGAGGTTACCCTTTGCTACAATTACCTCCATATCATTCTTGAGCAAGGTAAAGCAGCTGTTAGCTCTCCCCGAGACCATACCGGGTTGGCGTCCGGCAGGAGCAAATCTGCCTCATGGGTAGGGGGGACTCTTCAGCTTTGGTTGACAGTTCTCCTAGTAATGGTGCCAAGAGAAAAACACAAGGGATGGCTAACTCTATGTTAATCAACCAGTACTTATAGGTGAAAATGACGCAAATGGCACTGGGATTCCATGTAAAGGTGTTACTTCCAGCAGGTGTCCTGTAGATGAGCAGTGTAGGCCCAATCGCTATCATGTTACTGCTAGAAAGAGTTGGAAGAAAGAGGTGTATATAGCTGTTATGGAGTACTCGTTTTTTCGACGCATCAGGTACTGAAAATAGTAGTGTTCGTGAAGATATCGAAGAAATGTACGATATGAAGAGCTATGAAGTGTTTGAAGAGTTTGAAAGTTGGCAATGTTGCTGACAAGGCAATAAGCTTCATACAAAATCAATGAATAGTTGGAACTTCACTACAGAACGAAGAAACGGCAACATTCTTTAGCCATACTGAAAAGCTTTTGGGACCGACACACGTCAGAGTATGAAACGTCATATAACGATCGAAAGGTGAACCGAAATATATAGCCAGACGTGGATACATGTGATATTATGAACAATGCGTCCTGTTAGTCCTATCACTGGCCAATGGGCACCTATTCACCATTGTGTATGCAATATTTGCGATATAACAGGCCTGCGAGTCGATCTCGAAATCATGTATCAAATAAAATTTTTTTACAATAATTGGCAATATACAATAAAATGAATAGTCACGTGATAGGAAAAATGAGTAAACTATCACAACATTACATCTCCCCTTTACTTTCGAATAATAAATCATACCATATAAAGGGCCATTCTGCCTACAAAATATTAAGTTCGTTATTCAGTCCATATTCAGTCTCATAAATATTGTCCAATTTATGCACCGTAAATATTTTGTCCATAACAATAGTTCTGTTTTTGTTCTCTTCCCGGATAACGCGGTTCTGGAAGTGTTCTTTCGTATGTTTGTTTATAAATATCATCGTCATCATCATTATCACTATCGTAGGCTATGTCTACTTTCTGGAAAGCCAAATATTTCTGGTAATGTAATGACCGTGTACACTCTTTGCAGTTAACACAGTTCCGTTTCTCCTGACAATTTGATACAAAGTAGGATTAAAACGAGTCAAAAATTTATTAACTTTCGTTTGCTTTACAAGAACGGTAGCTCCAATTTCGATAGTTCCTTCTTTTGCACTACGATGCTTGTCGGCATAATGTTTCAATTTTTCTTTAGCAGCTGTGTCTATTTCCGCTACATTTTCTTGAATATTCGAAGGGGCTGTATTTTTCTTATGTTGAGGGAGTTTGTTTCGTATTTTCCGAGAAGATAAAAGGTCCACCTGTGAATAGCCGCGGCGCAATGTGGGGTTGATCGATATTTTAGAAGGAATTGGTAGATTTCTTCTTTCCAATTTCTTTGTTCACAATACGTAGAACGAATGGCTTTTGCAATGGGTTTCATAAAGTTTTCACCCTGACTGTTGGCTAGTGGCCATAGTATTGTTACACGTTCATGCTTAATACCGTTTTCATTTCATTATGTCATTTCATTTCACTTCACTTCATTTCATTTCATTTCATTTCACTTCATTTCATTTCCATTCCTTTAAGGAGGGTGGCCCTTCAGCCAGAGCTGATTTACAAGGGACCCTCCACTTACTTTAATACAATGAAAATCTTAAATCCAAAATCTAAAACATAGTTAAAAAAAGCTTAAAACCTAATTACATAGATAAAATCTTATATAGGAAAGGGAAAGAATGAAGACATGAATAACTAAATAAGCTTTTTGAATACAGCCAGGGAAGATGCCTGCTTAGTTTTGGCAGGAAGGTCATTCCACATTTTAGCTCCTCTATAAGAAAAACATCTCTGCCTATTAAATAACATTTTCTTCGGCAATTTCAAATCTGTTGCTGTATCTCGTAGGAACAAACGAAGAGCTCATCGAATTTTTTGTAAAGAGGTCACAGAGGTATGGTGAAGCCACTTCATGCATGGACTTATAGACCAGTGTTTTCGATTCTTCAGCTATAAGCTGATCAATGGTCTTCCAGCCCAACCTGTCGATAAGTAGTCTGCCAGGGGTATCAACGCTACTGTTTGTTAGGATCCTTGCAGCTCGATTTTGAAGTTTTTGCAACTGTGTAAGCTCATTTGAACCAGCGCAACCACAGACAGAGCAACAATACTGAAAGTGTGGCTCAACAATACCTTTGTATAGGGTCTTAAGTGTTTCCTGTGGTAGAAACGTTTTTGAATGCCTTGGAAAGCCAATAGCCTTGGAAACTTTGGTAGAAACTGTTTTTATGTGTTCCTTCCAGTTTAGAGAATTGTCGATCACCACACCAAAGTATTTTGTTTTTGTATCACTTCTAGCTCCTTGTTGCGAATTTTCAACTTCAAATCTTCAATACAACTTTTGAGGATTTTATGCTATTGCTTGGTAGAAATAAGCATATAATTTGATTTTGCAACATTTAAGGAGAGTTCATTATCTTTTAGCCAAGTTTCCAGTGGTATGAGATTATTGTTGATAGCTTCGTTTAAGGTTTTTATATCCGAAGCTTGATAGCATAGACTTTTGGCATCAGCATAGATGGAGACAACAGGATTTTGAACAGCATGCGGTAGATCACTATATAAATAACAAAAAGAAGGGGCCCAGACATGACCCTTGGGGCACACTAACATCTATCTTCTCAAGCTTGGAACTGATCCCATTTACCCGACAAAAATTGTTTTCGGTTGAACAGGTATGATCTAAACCATGTGACTTTTCACTGTTGAATGCCATAGTGCTCTATCTTTTTCCAAAGAATCCCATGTTCCATAGTATCAAATGCTTTTTTAAGATCGAAAAGGGTTAACCCCACAAGCTCGTTAAGATCTAGCCCGCTGTACCAGTCATCAGTGTTTTTCAGTAAGTGGGTTACAGCGGAATGAAGGCTGCTATGAGGAGACTGGCCAAATGAAAACAGATTGTTATCAACCATATGTTGGCACACCTGATTTGCTACAAGCTTTTCGAAGATCCTAGCAAAGACTGGTAAGACTGATATGGGGCGATAGTTTTATTTATTAGTCGGAAATGGGAATCAAAAATCGATGTGTACAATATCCAAAGGTCTTGTAGGCAAACTTGACATTTGCAATGGTTCAGGTGTATTTGCTTTAATGTTCGCTTGGCAAGGTAAACATGTATCAATTGTCTTTTTAGTGATTGATTTGGTAGATGTTCGGAAACCACATTTTTCTCTTAATAATTGCTTTGTTTTCACCAGGCCTTGATGGCCTTCATGAGCGAGATGTAACGCTCTTTGCTGCAGACATTTTGGAACAGTAATCCATATCCTCGAAGGATGATATCGTACGAAACATTGACAGTTAGTTCCGCTCTGATCGAATGGAATGTACTTAAATCTGATTGATTATAACTTTGTATATCAGTTTGTCTGAGATTTATCATTCAAATGATTTCCAGTCACCATTGCGAATAACTTCCCAAAGTCTCTGTAATGTAGAATCCTGCTTAGTGGCAGTTTTAATTTCTTCTAATGCTTTTGGAATTGCATGGTTCGATAGGAAGTGTGTGTACTGCTCAGAACAGTGGTCGACGCTATTGTCTTGAGTATCGCGATGACGGTACAAAAATCGGACGGATTGTCCTTCCCTTTTGTAAAAAGTAACATTCAACTGATCTTCCTGAATACGCAAAGTCCAACGCTTGATTCTCGCCGAAGTTTTCGAATTTCTATTTCCTAGAATCATTTCCATAGGCTTGCAATCAGTGTAAAGATTGAATTTAGTACCATATAAATAAACGTGTAATCTTTCGATTGCCCAAGAAGTAACGCTTTTCAACGGGCAACAAGGATCTATTTACATACAAGACAATCCTGCGATTATCTTTACAAGGTGTGCATTGAGATAAAATAGCCAAACCCTATGGCGATACATCGGTCACTAATTCCATTGCTTTCTGATTGTCAACATATGCCACTACGGTATCACTAGTCAATGCGTCTTTGACTCAGGTAAACGCGAGACTATGCTCGGTAGTCCACATGAAGTGCGTCCACATGAGGTCACGAAGAGGCCGTGTGATATCACTTAAAGTTCTGAATAAACTTCAAGCAATATGTTACCATTCCAAGGAAAGTACGAACATCATTGGCAGAACGGGGTAGTGGTGCATTTTTAATCGCAGCAACTGTCTGAGAGCCAAGTGAAACACCGTGAGCAGAAAATAGAAAACCAAAAATGTAAGCTTAGTTTGATATACAAGGCATTTGTCTTTGTTCAAAGTGAGACCATGAATTTGCAATCTTTCAAAAACAGCTTGTAATGACGTGTGATGATCTTCCGGTGTTTTGCCGTTAACAGGTATATCATCGCTGAAATATAAACTCCAGGGATACCTCCTCAGCATGGTCTTTCATTGTCATCTAATCTTTCTTGGAAAACCCACATCCACTCCATTGCTAAACATGCATCTCAGAAGCTTGGCTTCCTCCCTAGAACCCGTGGCTTTTTCTCTCCTTCTCAGCTGCTGACTATATACACATCTCAGATTCGTCCTTCTCTGGAGTACTGCTCCCATATCTGGGGTGGTGCTCCCTGATCTTCTCTACATCTTCTTGAAAAAGTCTAGTCCAAAGCCATCCGTCTCATAAATAATCCTAGTCTCACCAAGTCTCTCCAATCTCTCTCTCTCTCACCGTCGTCTGGTTGAAGATATGTCCATTTTCTATCGAATTTTTTGGTGGACATTGCTCACTGGAAATCAAGAATATTATACCTTATCCCCTGAGGCACGTTCGACCAACCAGAAGCTCTACCCAATCACACCCTTTCCAAGTCATACTATCTAATCCATGAACTCTTTCCCACAAATCTTCTTTGATTCCAAGAACCTGTCAACTTTGGAACACCTTACCTTCCACTTCCTTTCTTCAATCCTACAATTTATCTTGCTTCAAATCTAGGATCAACAAACTGGATCTCATCTCCCTTTCTACCTAATTTTCCTTTCTCTATCTCCCTTTGTTAGGGCTTTGTTATAGGCTCTATTGGCCTTTCCCTGACAGTACGTACTAAAAAAAACAACAAACCTTGCAGTCGTGTAGAGAGGACATGCTGGAAAATCTCTAATGTTGTGTTTGTGCCAAAGCTGAATCGTCTGAGTTGTTTCACTCCCTTGTGTGAGGAAAATGGTGTAATGTATCGACTGTCATCATGTAAAACGATTTGATGGTATCGAGATCGAAGGTCCAATTTCGAAAACAATGTGGCACTAGTCAAGGCGTGCATTACATCATCAACTGTCAGGTTTAAATGCATTTCTCTCAGAATGGCTTCGACGGTATTCCTCATGTCAACGCAAAGTCTAGCATTGCCATTGGGCTTTGGAACAACAACTAATGGTGAAATCCAGGGTGTAGGTCCTTTGACATCTTCGATGATTCCATCATTTTCCAATCGTTTGAGCTCTTGTGAAACTTGTTTTCTCACATGAAATGGAATACGTTGTGGGGGCTGTGCAACAGGAGGTACACAGGTGTCAATGTGTAATTTTAATTCAAAATCCTTTAATTCCCCAACAACATTGAATAGCTTAGGATAATTAGACGCCAATTGCTTCATGCCAGTGTCTGTTATAGGGTTGTAGCTATTTTGTTTACGTGTGCATCAAGAAGACCTAATTTCGCGCATGTCAAAAACTCCACGAGCCATGTCCACCTTTAAAAACGTGAATCGACGCAAAAGTGTAGCGAGATTTAGTATCCAACCGGGCAGTGAACTTACCAAGGAGTAACAGAGGTGTATTTTAACCGTAAGGAAATATTCGCATTGTGAATTTCTCCAAAGTAAGGCTAGTATGTGGTTGAAGGTCTCGAATTGTTGTTTCATCTATAGCATCAGTTGTAGTACCAGAATTAACCATCATTGTGAAAGGCACATTGTCGACATTCACTGAAACTACTGTTGTTGATACCTTTAGGGTGTCTTTGGTGTCTTTCATGGTGTATATATATATATATATATATATATATATATATATATATATATATATATATATATATATATATATATATATATATATATATATATATATATATATATATTCATCATCGGTGATAGAATCTTCTGAGGGAGCGACGTCTAGTTTGCGAATGGGCTGTTGTCTTTGCTTCTCTTGTGTCGTCGATTTGGACGGGTGAGATTGAGCAGACATTGGACGGCTGCGACAGACTTTTGCAAAACGATTTGCCTTTCCACACTGATTAAAACTGTTTCCTTCGCAGGGCATTGCAAGGTCTTATGTGGCCACAAATATTCACAGTGAAAACATTTCTGTCTGTTAACGTGATCGTGTTGAATGGCTAGTGTTGTAACCTATCCTTAAAGTCTGCTCGAGCTTTAAATTTCTTAAAATGCGACATATTTCTCGTTATACGTCGTGCCTTGTTCTAGGCAGTTATTATTGTTCCTTTCCGTTGAATAACTGTGTACGGAACGATATCAAATTTCAATGAGAACTTGTTCCTATATTGCTGTTTCACAAGTACCAAATCTGCTACTGCAATATCACTTTCTTTTGCATGCCTTTGCTTATCTACGTAGTCTTTTTGATACTTCTGGACCTTCTCTTCATTCTCTCAGGTGATCTTATGCCTATTTACAACAACCTTCCACTTAAGTACAGGCAGCTTGCCACGAACAGGTCTGTTGAACAATAGTTCATATGGTGCTACTTTGGTGATAAAGTGTGGCGTGGTACAGTATTGCAGAGGGAATCGTTGTAGTTCTTGCCTCCAAACTTTTCCTTCAACAATTGCGGCCTGGATTGCTTTTTCTAAAGGCTGATTAAATTTCTCGACTTCACCATTTGCTTGGGGCCACCTTGCTGTTATTGGATGATGCAATGGACCTATAGCTTTAACATATAAGCTGACTTCCTCACTACTAAAAGGAGGTCTGCTGTCCGATGTAATATGCTCTGGAATACTATGTACAGAGAAAATTCAATCCAATTGAATAAACAACGAGCTTCCTCTAGTGGAATAAACAATGGCCGCTAAAGGACTTGTGGAAAATTTTACATCGAACAAAACCCGTATGGTAAAACGTGAGGATAGTGACAAAGATGAGCTTAATGATGGTGAATCCTATAGTACTGAAGTTGCTTCACATGAAACAGAACAAACGCAACTAGAAAATACCATAGACCAAAGATTACAGAACACAAAGGATATAGTGAGTATAGGCGAATGATTGTGATGACTTGATGACTTGGAAGGAAGCGCTATCGAATTTTACCTCAATTTTTCTCGTTTAATATCGCGCAATCCAAGTTTCGCATACTTTCTGTATGGGAAATATTTTGCGAAATTTAGCAATTTCGCGCCACCAAATGTTTGCCCAGCAGCTCTGCACGAAAAATAGATGTGTGCGCAATTTCTATGAATTAAAGTACTTTTGATACAAAATAAGATACGGCTCAAGCTAGGATTGGTCCAATGACTTCTTCTTCGGAGGAGAGTGTAATACCTAAAAAACAATAATGGCTACAACAATAGAGCAAGGAAACTTTCAAAAGTTTTTGAAAATGAGCTGGAGCTATATCACTTCTATCGTACCTTAAAATCTCTCTCTCGGAGTATTCTTTGTACCTGCGTAAATGATGCCTGTCCAATTGCCTACAAATTGAAGTGAAATCAAAGCTCAGCGTAACCGCTATACTAAGCCTACAGAGCCACTAGATTTCCTTTGAGATAGCTCGTGGCCTAACATTATGAACACAAGGGGAATTTAGTTTGGGGAATGTACCATGAGCGCTATCTTGTTTAAGCAAGGTTCAACGTTATAAATTTATAGTAGAGTATTTAATGCTCTAGATACAATGAAAAATCTCTTTGCGTGCTACATATGAAAACAATTTATTTTGATTATGGCTAAAACGTAAAAGAGCACAGTCTTGAATGATTAATCACAACAATGGGAAAGAGTGATCACACCAGACTGGTGTTTCAACAGAGGCCCTTTGTCGCGCTAGCCAAGTGCGCGAAAGTTAAAGGGACGCGAAAATTAAAGGAATTAAGGTATGCTAAAACTTCAAAATTTACAGTTTATATAGTGTCAAGCAAAGCGATATACGATAAATCTGAGCTTTTTTTACGCAATATCAAACTATTTTACGCAACACAAACACTTGCAAGTAGTAAACTTATTTCATGTCTGCTGTCATGAAGTATTTCATACTTTAGTTTTTATATCTATTGAGCAGTAAATTTGAGGCTTGTTTGAATTTTGAGAATTTTGTATATTTATAGAGACAATTCCGCATAACGAAAACACTACACATCTCTTCACATTCCAATTGATAATTGTCAACTATTATCGTCGTTGAAAAATTTTTAATTCGGCTAGACTCCTTAGTCAGAGTGTCTTAGACTATTTTAGCTACTACCAATTGATTTTGGATTAGAAGAATGAGCAGTAACCTTCCATTTTTTAATGAAGACTGGCTGGATTCCAAGATTTATCCAGAATTTGCAAATGGTCGGTGAAAGCGAAAGATCGCACTCACGCCCGATGTGGAGTATGTCAAAAGTCTTTTGAGTTATCCAATATGGGAGTGCAAGCACTGAGGAGTCACCAGCGTGGGAAAAAGCATGCTCTGGAATCAGCTAGTATTGCCTGCTTTTTCAAAAACGGTGCTGATTCCAATGATGCTTCTTCAGAAGGAGCCAGTAAAAGTACTCTGCAGCCAAACAGCGAGGGAGACCAACAAGGAGCAACAAGCAGTAAGCAGCAAACATTAGAGCTCTGCCTACAATCGGCAGGAAAAGTTTCCTCCGAGATAATGTGGGCTTTGAATTGCTGCCTGCATGGAATTTCAAACAATTCTAATAGAGACACTAAAAAACTATTTCAAGCTATGTTTCCAGATAGCCAAGTTGCTCAATCTTTTGAGATGGGGGCAAGTAAACTTGGATAGGTAGCGACACATGGCTCAGGACCACATTTCAAAGACCAGCTGAAGCTTGAGCTTAAGCAATCTCCCTGGTATGTAGTTTGCTTTGATGAATCTTTGAATAAGAAGAGCCAAACTTGCCAAATGGACCTCCTTGTTCGCTATTGGGATGAATCAAAATCTCAAGTTGCAGTGCGGTATTGGGACTCTGCCTTTCTTGGCCAGAGCAAGGCAGGTGATATCTTACACCACTTTACAGAACGGGTTGACTGTCTGGGAGCACACAGGATGGTACAGGTATCAATGGATGGCCCTAATGTCAACAAAAGCTTTCTCAAGTCTCTACAACTTGCTCGAGAAGAACAAGAGTTACCAAGGCTTATTGGCATTGGGAGTTATGGCCTCCATATTATCCATGGTGCCTTCAAAGCTGGAGCAGAATCAACTCACTGGAAGCTAAAGCAAATCTTCAAAAGCTCGTTTGCATTATTGCATGACTCGCCTGCACGTAGAGATGACTACATCAGTGTTAGCGGGTGTGATGTGTTCCCCTATCATTCTGTGCAGTTCGATGGGTCGAAGATAAGGATGTAGCCGATCGATTGGTGAATATTTGGGATAATGTTGTAAAAGTTGTTCAGTTTTGGCAACAGTTACCACTAAGCAAGCAGCCTTCTTGCAGAAGTTATGCCATCGTTAAAGAGGCAGTAAAAGACGCCTTTTCAGTTGCAAAATTTCAGTTTTTCAGCTTTATTGCAAGCATACTTGTGCCTTTCCTTAAGTTTTATCAGACTGACATGCCAATGATTCCATATATGAGCGATGATTTAAAGCTGTTAATTACAAGCGTTGTAAGACTCATTATGAAGCCAAGTGTTATCGAAAACTGCAAGTCTGCCGCTGACCTTACCAAAATTGACCTGTGGAAGAAGGACAACCTTTTGAAATACAGCGAAATAAACATAGGATTTTCTGCTGAAGCACTGTTAGCAGCGCTAACAAAAGCAGATCAGATCACTGCAGCTGAGATAAAAATATTTAGAAAATCTTGTGCCATGTTCCTGCTGTCTACCCTTGAGAAGATCATTGAGCGATCCCCCCTTCGTTCTGTTATTGTCAGGAACAGCAGCTGTTTCCAGCCAAATATGACTCCTCGAACTTTGCCAGAAACAAATATTAGGAAATTGAAAGTAATTCTGCAGCACATGATCTCTTTAACAATCATTTCATCTGAAGTAGGAGACAAAGTAGTCAGCCAGTTTCATCCTTTTTGTCACAGGAAGCCAAATTTAATCGCGACAGTTTTGCTAATTTCAGTTTAGATAAATATAGACTGGATGATTTCTATTTTACGACCATAGACATCTCCAAATATCCGGAACTTTCATCTATTTTGAAAATGGGTTTTACCTTGAGTCACGGTCAGGCCTCTGTGGAGAGAGGTTTCAGCGTAAATATAGGAGTAGTCGCAGAGAACATAAGCTCGGATGATATTATAGCTAGACGTTTGATAAAGGGTCGTTTACTCTCAAACAATCTGAGTCTTCATTCTGTTGAGATTACCCTGCTATGAAGCTAGCTTTCAAGTCTGCTCATCAAAAGTATGTGTTGAGGCTGGAGGAAAAGAAAAAGAGGCAGAGAAATGATGCTATTGACAAGCAGAGGTCAATAATTACTGGTGAAATCAATGAAATACAATCCAAGGTCTCTCTTATAAGAAAAGCTGTAAAAATGCTGGAAAGTGACTTTCTTGCACGCGTGGAAGAGGTAGAAAAGAAAAGTGACTTTTCCTTCATTACCAAAGCCAATGCATTGAAAAGGAGAAGTCTCGAGAAGATGGGAAATTGAAAGCCTGGAAAAGATACTGCAGGTGTTGAAAGAAAAACGCCAGAAAATCCAGTGAATTTAATTTGTTGATGAAATAGAATTGTTTCTGTTCTATTACCTTTGCTTTTATTATGCGGGTGTTATAGTAGTTTCTTGAGACACACTTTCCTCAGAATTTCTCTTGCTCTTAGAGCCAAATGAACGGGGATCCTCAGGACAAGCGGGTCGGAAACTTTTCCGAACTTTAAAAAACAGTGAGGTTAGAAAGGACGGGGAAGTCGGAATGTGAGAGACGGCTTAAAATGATTATAAAGCGACGGAAAGAAGAGAAACAGTTGTCATAAAACATGAAGCTAAAATAAAAACCGAAGCACCTGTCCACTTAAGACTGTTCACCAAAAATCTTCATAAAATCTTCATAAATTAGTTCGAAAGACGTATTCTCTTTCAAAATTAATAAACAGGAGGTCCTAATTAGGTCCAAGAGGTCGGAACAAATCGGAAAATTGATAAGCTGGGGAAACCGTTATTTGGTACTTGAGAGTAGATTATTTCATATTCTTTTTATCAGGATCTGTTTGCTGCTTGTGGGCTTTGATGCCAGTTAGCAGCTCTAAAAAGTTTCTGAAACGCAGATCAGTTGCATTAATTTCTCTTGCTCTGCTTGTGGTAGGTCTGAAGTGCATAAAAAGTACTGCTAAATGTCTTGTCAATCCAATGATAAAAATTTAGCTCCTATTTTTCTCACTCATGCCTGTTTGATTTGAAATTTGTTTGCAACTTATAAGATCTTGAAGTGGTCTGTATTGTGTATCTTTTCATTTTATTCTTTATGGGTCCTCTTGTATTGAGTCAGAGAAGTGTCAAAAATCAGTCCACCATTATGCTACCATCTTATCTCTCTTGAAATTGTCTTTGGGTGGCTCTTTTATGAGATTTTATTTTTGCTGCTATGAAACACTACAGTAAATTCAAAGTTCTTCAGGTATTTGTTTATTGAAACCACATGGTTGTCGAAGCAAATGGTTCTACGAAAGGATTGTACAAAGTCACATTTTGAAAGACTAATAAAAATGTCATCTTTTTGAATGACAAGTCTACTATCTTCTTTAGTTTTTTATAAAATTGTGAAATTGTGGTCAAGGAAACAGAGGGTATTTTTGACTATCAATCAGGGAAAAGTCAGGGAAAAGTCAGGGAAATATGATTCACGTTTTGGTTATGAACCCTGATTGATCACCACACCACAAACCTGGGAAATCTGAAGATTAGCCTTAACTTTGCTAACTTCTCCATGATTTACAATCGGTGGCAGTTCAGGGTGCAGCAATTCAAAAATTATCCTCTCCGTTGTTCGAAAAATTCTGCATGTACTTACGTGTCTAGTCCCTTATAACTTCTCTTTTACGTGAAAAGCATGAATACCGCTTGGATGCCCCACCTTCTCGCTTTGGATATAAAATGTTTACAAGCAAAGACTTTTTCTGATTTCGCAAGGTAGAACCTGGCGTTTCTATATGACTCCTTGCATTCCTGCAAACAGCTGTCACTCACTTGTGAAAATGCAGAACCAAGTGTGGAGACGCCTAGAGCATGACCATTCAACTCATCACTATCTGAAGGTCGAAAGCATTTTGAAGCTCGAAAGCTTTAACTCTCATCTCTGCCCTCCTTCTATGCAATGCTGTTCGTAATAAACAAAACAAAACAATGGAATACTGCTACTTTATTTTTGTGAGCACAGCAAAGTCTCTCCACAGAAGCTTTTCGTCACTGATTCTCTTTGCAGTACAACGTGCATCGATTTTAATAATTACATAACCTATTGCAACAACAACAAGTGCAAGGCACTAACTTATATGGAGACACAAAGATAACAGGGCACAATTGTTATCTACTCAAAGTGAGGGCAGACCAAATTTTCTTCCATAGGGTTATAAGGGCCGGTGAGAAAAGGATCAGTGTTAAATTGAGGGCGGCGTGAAAAGGGCCAATAAGGTATTAATGCCACTCTCAGATATGACTCTGAAGCAACACTTACAGAAGGTCTAGAAAACGAAATCGTTAGAGCTTGGAAAGGTGAAGAAACGTTTAATGGGGCCAAACCACTAGGGAAATTCTTTATTTCGTTGGTCACCCTAGGAAAGCACTGGGCCTACTGGAGACTTTTCCCGGTGGCTAGTATACCTAAAGTTCCATAACCAGCCAGATCACTGCATAGTACCCTGTGACAGGTCTTGAATAGAAATTTGACCAACGCGTTGCAACGTATCCGCTAAAAATTTCTTCATTCTTCAAAATTCTTGTCCTATTTGATAGTCTCCTTGATATTGAAAGGCTGTCGGTAGTAATCGTTCTGACATATAGCTAGAGCCTCAACAGTCACTTGCTTTCCTTGTCAATCACTCCTTAAAATTACTCATATTTCAAAATTATTGAAGACAACAGTCCTTCCTTCCTAACTCAAAAAGAACATTATATCTTACTGATTCATAAGTTAGATAATGTTTTCTAAAGAGTACATTCGTTTTGTACAATCTAATGAGACTTATGTATTGAAATTTGTTCCGTTGACGAATATAAAATAAACAATGATGACCTATAGAGTTAAAATGAATGAGCCATAGAGCTATTCTTGACATATTAGCAGCTTTTTGCCATGTTCTAGTATATAAAACGAATCAAAACGCTAAATTCCAGGCTTCATTGATTTCTGCATTAACTAGTGAATTTCAGAACAAGATAGTAAAATTAATACGCCATCGATTCCGGGTAAAAGCCCTAGCTGAGCAAAGGCAAAGAGAGCTCAAGCAAGGAAGGCAACTAATTTTTTACTTACTGATTCTCAAGAATTAAGTTTTCAATTTTGAGAGCAGTTTCTTCAGACATTCCAAGAAGGTCCTAAAAAGGAAGTGTCATGTCACATAAGAGATGATACATTAACAAAACCTCTAAAAAGTTCGGTTTATTCCAGATTATCTTTGGAGTATACTCTGACATACACCATATTGCAGGGGAGTTTAGTTTGGACCGGTGTGGGGCGGGATATCTTGCCTGTTGTAACGGAATCAGAGCAAACCGATTTCCATTTCCATTCGGAACTACTATGGGCAGGACTTGGCATAGGCTTAGGGGAGAGAACAGGGTTTGGTATGGTTAGGAATTCAAGATATTTGACTTGTTGTATATGTCAATTTCATGTGTCCATAACAAGGAATTTTGCAAAAATAATGAAAAATAGCTAAGCTTTCATATACTACACTGCCATTTGTTCAGCGAATACACACTGAAATCGTAACTAAAAAGGCATAAGTTTTCGTTGTGATATTCTCTATGCTCATTCTACAAAACATAGCAAACTCCTTTCCTTAAACCTTTCTTATCTTGAATACTCAGTTGAAAATGTCCAAAGTTCTTTGAAAATGGAAGCACAGTTACTGCAGTAAGATTCATGTCCTTTCACACTTTACACATGTCTGACACACAATGAAAAGAGTTCTGACTGGTCATATACCTCTCACATGATATCAACTACCTACAAATACCAAAAGACTAACAATGGTCTAGCTTTTCAATCGGAATGAATGGTAGAGAGAATATTCTGCTCTCAACTATCAAAATCATAACTGAAAAAAACCGAAAAATGCAGAAAACATACCTCAGCATATGGACCTGCACAAGCACATCCACCCCTTGACTGAATGCCAAAGACATCATTTAATATGGTACAAACAAAATTATGGTGAAGAAGTCTACCAGATTCTTGATGTAGTATAACAAAAGAAAATATAGGAAGGCGTTCAGCTGAACTGTCTCCAAGGATTATCAAGTTTGGAATTGACCTCCAGTATTCCAGCGCTTTCCTAAAGAGCAAAAAAGTTTCGAAATATCAGTTGGAATCATTCATTAAAATATTGATACTATGACAATAGCAAATCCTGTAGGTTCCAGAACAGATTCAAACTAACAAAAGAGTATGACTAGAAGGTTCCGCGCAAGTCCATTGCGACCTCTATGAAATTTCACATTCACTACAAAATATTAATCGCTAACAACAGCTAGTCTCTCTTTGTAACATTTCGGAATATAACAGCGGCTTCAAGACTATAAAAATAAGTCCGGAAATAATCAACAGACGAAGAAGTCAATCCGAATGTCTACTACGAAATAGAGTTTGAAATATTATATATATATATATATATATATATATATATATATATATATATATATATATATATATATATATATATATATATATATATATATATAATATATATATATATATATATATATATATATATATATATATATATATATATATATACATATATATATACATACATATATATATATATGTGTGTGTGTGTGTGTGTGTGTGTGTGTGTGTGTGTGTGTGTGTGTGTGTGTGTGTGTGTGTGAAAAGTTTGTTGGTACTACAGAACTTCACTACAGCACGAAAAAGCGGTACCATGTTTAGATATACTGAAAAGCTTATTTTCGTCCGACACTCGTCAGAGTATGAAACGTCGGATAGCGACCGAAAGGTGAACCTAAATATATAGCCAGATGCGGGTACACGTGATATGATTCATTTTCATTTCATTTCATTTCATTTCATTTCATTTCATTTCATTTCATTTCATTTCATTTCATTTCATTTCATTTCATTTCATTTCATTTTTACATATTTTGGGAGGGCCTCCATTAAAAGTATATAAAATTACAATCTAATACAATAAAATACTTATAATAAATGTAGAACAAAGTAGAAATAAAAATGAAATATCAAAATAGTTCTAAGAAAGTCAATTCTTGTAAGTAAAATCAGAGGAAAAGAAAAACTGAAGATTTAAAATTACTTTAGGAGGGATTTGAAGACACGTAATGATTTGAAGACACATAATGACACGTAATGACCTACCAACTAACCCCTCATGATATATTAAGAAGCCATTAAAGGGGAGGGCCGAAGTTGTGAAGTCAGAAACACAAAAGGATAATAGAGGGCATATGAGGTGATGCATAGAGTGCAGGAAGTGTGAAGAAAAGAAGAATAGATGCTGAACGGACGTTAAATGGACAAAAGAAGCAATTAACACTAGGAAAATACATAGGGGATTGCTAATGATCCACATGACAGACGTTAACCCCCGCAGGCATAAAGTTCTGTAGTCTAAACTGTCAGAATCCATCCTTCTGTCTAGAAACTCCAAATACCCTATCTATAATTTGAAAACTAACATCTTCTAAAAATCCATGATGGTTGGTTTCTGTAAAGTGTCTAAAAAGCTATGCCTGTGTCCCTGGTACCCCACTAGAAAGCTTCCTACTACATGACTTCTAATTGCTAAACCTGGGTCTAAATGATGTAACGATGCTACCTACATACTTCACTTGACTGTAATATGTCGCAAAAGAGCATAATTATCAAACTTACTTTACAAGAGCTTCTTCTCTTTTCATTATATTCGAGGCGCCCAATGACTAAGGAGAAAAATACTCAAAAATTAAACAAATATAGCGACAGAAGGAACTATAGCTTCTATAAAGCATAAAAACGTGAAAATTTAATGCATTGTAAACGTAATGTAAACTAAAAGTAAGCGATTTCTGGAAAAGCAGCAAAATCGAGCCGCAAGATTGGTAGGAAATAGAAACTATAATTTATCTACGTCCATGACACTTAACATGTTAAAACGGAACTTGGTTAATGAAGCTATAAGTAACAAAAGTTAATGAATGTTGTATAATTTATGAGATGGAGGCAAATGTAAGGAAGACTAAAGCCTAGTTCAGACGTCGAACTTTTCATGCGCCTAAATAAATGCAGCGAATAAAGCTCATGGAAAGTTCGACGTCTGCATCAAATTGGTTCCGCGCTTAATATTAAGGTCATCCCAAATAATAAGTTCGACCAATTCAGTCATACTTAATGTATAAAGCACGGTTTCAGTTCAGACGTCGAACGCTTCATGCACCGTTCTAAATGCATAATTTATTCTTGCATGAACTATTTGATTGATCCTGATGTAAGCTATTGTTCCAGCTATTGTTCTCAACTGCACGTGTGCAATTACCATATAAATAGAATTCTTTGGCAATTACTGAGAAATCCCGCGAAATATTCCATATCAGACTCGAAAATGGCGTCTACACGTAAGAGTGATATCGAACCTGCACTTTGTATAGTCTGCTTTACACCAACTAAATATTCTTGCATCGGATGTCCAAACATAATATGTGCAAGGTGCTCCTGTTTCGAAAGTGACGAGGAAACGGAAGGTTGGATCGCTGGTAAATCAGTTGGGTACTACAGGAATTGCTATGAGGAGAGGGTAGACGTTGATCCACCCGATTATAGAGACATAACGTCTGCCTTTCATTTTCATTTCATTTCATTTACATATTTTGGGAGAGTGGCCCTTTAGCTTAGCTGATTTTCGAGGGGCCCTCCATTAAAAGAATATAAAATTGCAATCTAATACATTAAAATACTTATGATAAATATAGAAAAAAGTAGAAATAAAAATTAAATATCAAAATAGTTCTATGAAATTCAGTTCTTGTAAGTAAAATCAGAGGAAAAGAAAAACTGAAGATTTAAAATTACTTTAGGAGGGATTTGAAGACACGTAATGATCTTGTTTCTTTGCACTCAGTTGAGAGGCTATTCCACAACTTGGCACCTCTGTATGAGAAGCTTTTCTGCCCCGCAGTTGATTTTCTCAAAGGAAGCCTTAAATCAGTGGTAGTGTTTCGAAGAGTGCGCTCATTAAGCTGTGAATTTTTAGTAAACATATTAAGCATGTATTGTGGTCCAAAATCATTGAGAGATTTAAAACCCATCATTTTCGTTTCATCGGCAATAAGTTCTACAATGGTTTTCCATTCAAGCTTTTGTAACAAAGGCTTACTGGGAGCATCATAACTGCTGTTCGTCATAATTCTTGTGGCTCGGTTTTGCAGCTTTTGTAGTTGGTTAAGATCTGTTTTTCCGCAACTGCCCCAAACGGAACAGCAGTAACGAAAATGCGGCTCTACAATACCTGTGTAGAGTGTTTTCAATGTGTCTTGGGGAAGGAAATTTCTAGTATATTTCAAAAAGCCAATAGCTCTGGAAACTTTGGTGGATATAGCCTTTATGTAATCCTTCCAATCGAGAGAGCTATCAATATTGACACCAAGGTACCTAGTATTTGTAACAGTATCAAGTTCCGCACCTTTAATTTTCAAATGAAGATCTTGGTTTTGGTTCTGCAAGGCCTTGTACTTTTGCTTGGTGGAAATTAACATTGCACGAGTTTTTACCACATTCAAAGAAAGCTTGTTTCCATCTAGCCATTTTTCTAGGTTGTAGAGGTCTCTGTTACTAGCCTCATTCAACTGAGTGATATCACGGGAGTGGTAACAAATACTAGTGTCATCAGCATACATGGAAGTATTCGAATTAGTTATAGATAGTGGGAGGTCATTGATATATATGAGAAATAGAAGGGGTCCAAGACATGATCCCCGTGGCACTCCTATAGTTATATCTTGCTATGACGAGCTATGGTCACCAGCAGCTACAACAGCATTAAAGACACGGTAGTGTGTTTCGTCTATCTAGTTTGATTGCAGCTTTCTGTACAGTCTTTCTGCCAAAAATGGCTCAGCATTTCACTGTAATGCTAAATGCTCCACTACACCAGTACGAGAAATCTTCTCTCTTGTGTAGTGTTTTATGCTGGATAAGTATGTTAAAGTACCATGGAGGAAATTCAATAGCATATTTTTTGTCCATAATTCCCAATATAACTAACGGAGAGCCTTTTATATAGGATTTAATTGATTTAATGTTCTATTCTATCTGTTACAAGAAAATGATTCATTGTCATCGACCTCCATGAGGAAAATAATGAGAGTGTAAATGACACTGATCATGAAGTCACATACCACCAGCCAGTTGCAAATAAAGCAGTAAAGAAGAAAAAAATGGGGCGGAAAGGCAGATGGACAAATATAGTTCTGGATGACTTCATTGACATTGTTGCTAATAATGAGTCCTACAAAGAAAGCTCATTTTTAGAAACACAAAAAATCAACAGAATGGCAAAATATATGAAAAAATCCAGAAAGAGTTAGAAAGTCGATGTGAAGAAAGTAGAGAAGTATTCACTTTCATAATTGGGCAACTGAGATCAAAGTTCAAGAAGTGTGTAGGAGAATGCAAAATAGTTGCTCTAACAATAAAGAGTGCCTCTGGTGTAAAGCGATTTCAAGTTGAAAAGGCTTATGGATACTGGTTCAACCAACTTTTCCCACTAGTACGTAATCGCGATTCTTGCCAGCCAGAATTAGCAGTCCAGCCATCAGCAAAGATTGCTGCTGTGGAAGAAGAGAGCTCAAATGACTCTAATGATCAGCAGAATAAAAAGGTTTTTGCCACTTAGAGGCAAGAAACGGGGAAAGAGGAATGCGACAAGTGATGCTTAATCTGAGATGCTGTCTCTTATGAAGAGCACTATTGAAAATGATCCATTGAAAGACATCATAGATTTCATGAAAAAGGAGTTGAAAGAAAGCCGTGAGCATGAGAAGAAGCTAATAGAAAAGTACTGATGAAGATATTTATCGAAACGTCTATAATTTAAGTATAGTATATTTTTGACTCGTTATCTTATATATATTTATATACTATGCGAATGCGGCTCTGGTTTAGTGATATATAGACTGCGCGCTGTATTGTTTCACTTTTGTCTAGTAAGTAATGCCCATGGGGAGCAGAGATGGTAGCAACACGTTGGCAAAAGATTGTTGCGAGCTATGCCGGCAAACGGTGATTTCAATCTATTTCGGCTAATATTAAACCTAGGTAGACTGTAAAATGCAATTTTCGATGTGGCGAAGAAATGTGATGGTCGGTAAGTGCCTTGAAAGTTTGAAAATTACCTTGGTCAAAGAGATCCCAAATAGTGAGAGATTAACTAAAGATAAATAATCCACAACGTAAGTCAAGTTAGGTCTGTTTCATAGTTAGTTGAGCTAGTTAAGAAACGTACTTTTAAGCGAAGCATCAACCTTTGACAGGATAGGTCAAGTACTTCGTAGAGGAGTATTGCGAATGTGGGTGTATGTATGTATGTATGTATGTATATAATTCTTTACAGTTGGCTTTTTAAAATAATAAACAGAAAAAAAGAACGTAGCATATTAATGCTAATTAAGGCCAACTTCTACTACAATTAAAATACGAAAAGATAAAATAGATAAAACCTAATTGCAATGATGCTTATTTACAAGAATCCTACGCCTAATATAAAAACTTTACACAACCTGCAGTTGCAAATATTTCCATCCCATGATTTTAAAAGTCTCTTGAACTCAGATAGAGTACTAGAATTTTTTATGTCTTTCGGCAGAGAGGACCACAATATATAGCCTCTGTACATGACATTTTCGGTACCATACTTCGTGGTCACAATTTTTGGCAATCGCAAATGATTATCACTTTGAAGGTTGTAATTGTTATGGATTTCGAAAAAAACATCCTTCATGAACTCAGGACTGATGTTGTGTTTTACTTTATAAATTTCAATCATTAGCAATTGCAGGTTGCGCTGGTGATTACTCAAATTTTTTTCTCTTTCTACTTCTAATTCTCTTCCACTATCTTTGCATACCAGTTTTAAGGCTCTTTCCTGAATTCGATTTATTTTAGAATTGCTACCTCTGCCATGGAACATCCACACTAAGGGGCAATAATTAAATTGCGACTTACTAAAGCATTCATCAAAGTCTCTATTTTAGCTGGGTCCATGAAATAAGATACTCGAGCAAGTGCGTGGAGCTTCTGGTTGGCTTTTCTACATAGATCTTCAATACGCTGTTTAAAGCTTAGCTTTTTGTCAAAGGTGATGCCAAGCAATTTTTCACTGTAACTCTCTTTTATCTCTGCATTTCCAATTTTAATCGTTGTGACATTTTTTGTGTTGCCAAAAATCATCAGATGACATTTATCATCATTTAGTTTCATAAAATTGCTCGAGAACCAATTGGATAAAATAGAACCATCTGCTTCTAGATTTTTAATAATAGTATTGAATGTATGGCATGCATAGATAGTGGTATCATCGGCATAATTACAAATTTTTGTTTTATTTACAAAGAGAAAAATATCATTTATAAAACATTGAACAATAAAGGACCTAGTACTGATCCTTATGGAACACCTACTTTTGATTTCCTTCCATGCACTAAGGTAATTCTGAATGAGCTCTAGGGCTTCAATGCTAAGTCCATAAGCGTGTAATTTTGCAATTAGAAGGCCATGATTCATACTGTCAAAAGCTTTTGACAGATCCGTGAAGACTGCCCCTGCAAACCCTTTTTTATCAATAATATTTTTACAGTTTTGCAGAAAATTTAATAAGACATGTTGTGTATTGTAAGTTTTCCTAAACCCCCCAAAGAGGGCTGAAAGTTTGAGTGCGATGAAATCATAAAGTTGTATATGTATAAGTCGCTCAAATATCTTTGATATTGTAGGCAGAAGGCTTATAGGCCTATAATTGGTCTTGTTCATCCTATCATCCTTTTTATAGAGAGCAGTAACATCAGCTACTTTTAAATCATCAGGAAATTTATTTGCATCAGCATATAAATTAAATAACCTTGTCAATGGATAGCAAAACAGATCTATATTCATTTGTAGTAGTTTTGAGGGTATTTCTTCATGTGGAGAATTTTTTCTGATGTTCAAGTGTTGTAGTTGTGATTTCATTTCCGCAACAGTTACCCTTCTAAATGAGAACATATGTGTGCAAGGTACAGATGCCTTTATCTTAAGAATACTAGGGTGTGACTGAAAATGTTCAATTATTCCTTCGCATGGAGATTGCTTTTGATATTTTACTGGATAAAAAGATTCTATGTATATATTTTACAGTTCAAAATTCAGGATTCCAAATGTTTTTCAATTTTCAGGTAGTTGTGTTTCAGCCGCAGACATATAAGCTGTATCCTTATCGATTGTATTTGTCTAGGCTAGTGTGCATGCCAAGCGGCCTACTTCGGAGATACCCAAGGAGGACTACATCTTTTTCTAGGAACACTGGCGTGAACATGTTTGATTTTAGTGCTACAGTACAAGAAAATGATAACAATGTGACCCATATGTGTGCCATATTGGCGTGAACGCAAAGTAACTGAGTGAAACTCCGGCGTGAGCCATACACGGAATGCACCTAGGGCAACTTGGTTGTATCCTAATCAAAGACATGGACATAAGTGACGGATCACTAATTACTTGTGGAGAGGGAGTGGAAGACATTCTCATATATTTGATTGGATTTTCTTCCCATTCTCAGATCTATGTAAACATTCTGGCTCCTACTACAGGACTTCAGAAGAAACTCCATACTCCTTTTAAAATGCTCCATATTTTTCATTCCCTCTCCTCCTGAGTGTGCAGAACTTTGAACCCTTCCTAGATGTCTCCCACCCCCTCCCCTGAAAGAATTAATGACCGGCCCCTAAGTAGCTGTTAATTGAGAGTCCAGCTAGTTTCATAGGGGTAGTTTTGCTGCATACTTTAGCTGTACAGCTGTAGGATTGTTGTACCAACCGACGTTGCTTCTACTTTTTCAGAAATATATTATGTTTTTGAGAAGTACATTATATATACGAACAATATAGTACATCCTTAAGGAATATATCATATTCCCAAAAATCTGTTAGTTTTGAGAAATACAATTTTTGACAAATGTAGTATTTCAATATGCCTCTGAAAAGGTTATTTTTCGGAACATAGTTACAAAAAACATGCTATGACAACAAAGAAGTTGGTGGGCATATCATTCACGAGAAGTGTATTATCATTAGCAGCCTTGTTATCTTTGAAATTTTATATTCTCAGATATACCAGAAATGCAGTGAGAGAAGAAATAGTATGAAACAATGTTTGGTCACAGAATTTTTGTACAGCTTTGATGTGTTTCCTACTGAGGAATGGTAGCATGTACCCACATGTATCAATATATACCTGGCATGTTTAATGCTTTGATGTATGCCCAATAGAACATGAATTTTACTCTCTTGCTTCAAGATTTGACTAAAAGACCCATCAAAGTTACCCCGTGATACCCTACCCTTCATCTTATTGCAAACGTGATTAAATTTCTATTGAAGAAAGAATGGGTCACATTTGTTATTCAGATACAAGATTGTGTAAGACTGGGGATGATAGAATCCTTTCCTACAATAGATAAGCTTTTCAATTGGAAAGGTGAAGACTTCTGTACACTCTAAGGCCTGTTCTGTTAGTTTACATCTAGTTGCTTGTCCAACAGTTGTTAATCCAGTTTTATTTACTGCCCTTATAGTATGAATAAATGATCGGACATTTATATGATCAAAACCTTATATTGTTATTATGCTAAATCAATGCTAAAAAGTTAGTTAATGTTTTATGAATTGGTGTCATGAAGGTCTCTGGGCAATTGATATCTTAGGGGTATTGATAGTGACCTGAGAGAAATTGTTTGTCATATTTGTACCCAGATGTTGAAAGTTGTATTCCTCTCTAAATATGCAGAAATCTAATAAAATCAGTAAATGTTCTTGCAGCAATTCTAGCTAGATATGCCAACAGTATTTGCAAATAAGGTCAATATAAATCAGTAGCTGAATTAGGGTTGAATAGAAAGTGATAAGGTCTACAAGTCATCAGGGAAAATCCCGCGTGCGCGTGTACTTACGGATGAAAAAATAGGTTACTTAGTCCAGAACTTAGATTTTCTTTAGTATGCATCAATTGTTATATCCATACTTATTGCTAGGAAGTACCATATTGCAAAACTACGCATCAGACGACATTTAACCTATGTTGTTTACGCAGAGCTCACAGTGCCGCCTCTGTCTTATTGCCAACGTGGTGCTACCCTTTTGACTCCCCACTTGCATTAAGCTCCACGTGACCTACCGCGCATTCTAGTTCTCCTATTTCTATGTACCAGACCAACCTGCAGCAGAAACGTAAGAAGCAAAAAGAGAAGATTGCAGACTTCTGTTTGCAACAAGCCAAAAATCTAACAATAGAACAATAACAGGCATACTCCTACAGTGAATACTCTGTATTTAGAAATATAACTTGTAGCTGAAGACACCCTGAAATAGTAGGATAAAAGCAATGGTCCAAAGTGGCGAATCATAAGGATTTGTGAGCAACCATGAAATAATACCTGACTTCTCCGCAATTGGTGCTTTACCTTTAGTACAACGTAACGTCTTCTTTCAAGACTACACGCTTCATACGGATTAAGAGTGAATTGGATTGCTCTTGATTACACTGCCTCGGATCACTTTCCCTACTGATATGCCATCAGTTCACACAAGTATGGGTTCATAACGTAAAAGAGACCTACATATTGTAATGCAACTAGTAACTGAGTTGATGCACAAGTGAAGGTTGGGAGCGCACCAAAACTCATAGACAATAATCACATACATATATGAAGGTCAATGTTGCTGCTTTGCTTTGCTCTCTTTCTATGCCATAGTCTGGTGAGTCCAAAGGAGCACTGTGTAATACTCAATTCTTCGTTTCTATCACAAAATAGAGTTACGCAGACGGTGAACTTGTCTCCACTTCCAGGGACGCGTGACTTACAACGCAAGTGAGGTTTCCGTGTTGAAAACGAATTCAAGTAAACTAGAAAGCTACTTGTCTAGTGGAACTATATAGGAAAAACACACATTCTTTGGACTATTCTTCGCAAAAAATCGGGATCTATCATGAAGATATCAAAGAAAAATGATCATTGAGCAATGGTCAATAGTAATGTCGGTTGTAAGTCCCATCCAGATCATTCTGTTCAAGATGCCTGAGTGTAAGTTAAGAATCTCCGCAGAGTACATGACTGATATAAAATATAAAACACCTCCTCATGCACGTCAAGAATATGCAATAGAACCTGTGGCATTGAATATGGAAGGGACGTTTCAACGACAAAAGACCCCCACCTCTTAGCGAAGCAACACACATACCGTCGAACGAAGGGTATGCATACTTGTGTTTACACGAATGATTGTGTGATAGACATAATGCTATATTCCAACAAAGTAATGAAACCTAACAAAGAGCCCTCCTCACGTCCGTTTACATGACATGATCACATTTCCTTTTGTAACCCTACAGACTAGTCAGGTGTTTTTACACAAAGCGATGTGTTCTTCTTCCTTATAATTTGCCTGCCGTGTACAATTCCGTAAATACTACTGCATATCCGTGGCGTATGTGAGGAGTACTTTCATATGGTATACAAGTTACATATATACGTCACCGCCTAGATCCAAACATCCACTCCGCGATGTATACAACTCGATTCAACATATAAATCGATTGCCTCTAACAGCTTACCTTGTATAACTTGGGCTTATTTGTTAGTTAAGAAGGATAAAATTGTCTGCAACATATCTAAACAATGACGTATTCCTTTTCATTTCAATTCGCAGCTTTGGCACCTCACTACGCTATCTCAAATTTCGAGCATACTCTCCTCATATGCAAGCGAGTTTAAGGCGCAAACTATTGTTCTCTCCCGTGATCAGAACTTCACAGAAGCCGACAGGGAGTTCACCTTCTGTGTAACTCTATTCCGTGTTTCTATCCTTCCCTGTTATGAGCTGCTCTAGCAGCTCTGTTGCGGGTAACCTGGTGTGGTTTTTTATGAATTGTAGCCATAATGCTCCGGACCTGCCTCTCTCGCTCTCTTTTGGTAGCCTACCATGCATTATGCTATTTGCTAGGGGAAGTTTGTCTCGGTGTCCATACCATTTATGATGTCATTTCCCTTTAACTGATAATATCTCTATCTTTCAAAGCTTTTTTGCGAGTTCCTCCTTCACTGTTTGATTAGTTCTGTGAGCTGTGAAAGCTAATTATAGTAGGTTTCTATAACATTTCATTTCAAATGGATTGACCATGTTTCCTGAAGATGTATCGAGTGTCAAAGTTTCACAACCACATAATGGTCTTGCTAGTGAAATCGTTCATAGAAGCTTGTATCTGGTTTTGATGTCAATTTTGAGCTATGCCAAATTACATTTAAATTCACAATATATGATACCAAATGCCAAACCGACTGTCTATTTCTTCAGAACATATTCCATCTGCTGGTATCTTGCTACCTATATATTTGAATGAATCAACTACTTCGAGATCTTCACTTTTGACTTTAATAGGTTGTGCTTGCTACATATATTCTGTCCAGACAACTAGTATTTTGCTCTTTTCTCTGCTCATTTTTATGCCATATCTTCTGGATGTAACGTCCAATAATGAAGTTAATTTCAGCAGATTTTCTTCACAGCTACAAATAAGACCAATGTCAAGCACAAAACGTACAATTATCATTGCTTTCCATAATTTGAAACGAGTAGAAATTAAACATAATCAATCAACTGGTTACCTGCTTAAGCTGGAAAACTAACCCAGCACGAATCGATTCAACAATTGCCGGTGTCCCTCCTTCTTCCCTCATTTCAATTTCTTGTAGATACCGTTGGGTATGGTGCGTAACCTGAGAAGCATATCAAGAATATATCATGTATGAGGGTACAATTGGACACTCCGAAAAGTCAATCGCTACCGTGAATAAAGTCAAAACAATTCAAATAGGATGAAATGAAATAAACAAATAAATATATTATCTCAAAGCAATAAAAGATAAAAGGCAATTGATGCAAGATTAAGCAATTCGCAGGATGTCATAAAAGCTAAAATAAGCTTGTGAAAAACTGTATTCATGGTAAGAAAATTCTCTAGTAAGTAGGACAATTCAGGGCATGGTGAGACTAAGACGAGACACCACTAGAATTTTGCAATAGGAAAGTCTCGTTTTTAGTATGGATCGCCTCATTATCGTTCAAAACATGTTACTTCACATATATTTTGTCTGCTATTAACGGACAGAAAATGAAAACTAAAGGAAAAAAGAAAGCAATTGCAAACTTAAAGAAAAATTGAATAAGAAGCAAAAAAGAATTACAATGAGAAACACAAAATCAAGGAGAAAGTCATAATATTCATCATCTTTGATGGGAGCTTATTTGGTGGGGGGGGGGAGGGGGTGAAGGTTGCCAGTGTACCATGTGTGGCTAACGATAATATAAGATGTAAAAATCATCAGATTCCCAAATGAAAAATAATAGACGAAAATTTTAGGGTGAGTAAACTTACGTAGAACACAGTGCCTCCACCTGATTGAGACGGGATAGGGTTTCTGAACAGGCTCTTCTTTGCAATCAGTAGGCCTATCAAAGTCAACTAGTTAAAATCTACTCGTAATACTTAAAGGAAAAGATACATACACTTCCTCTCAAGTCAAATCTTAGAAGAGAACAGACTATGGGACGACCTGCGTCAGGGTATTCAATGTATTCAATTATACCCTATGATCCTAAGAGAATACGGAAGAAGCCTATGTGAGAAAATTGACAAAAATCTTTGTTGATGATTGCTGAAAATGCCAAATTTCATAATATTCAATTTCATAGTATTCCCTTCGTCAGCTATTGTGAACAATAGAAGTGGATTCAGTGGGTGCTCAGAGGTCCTGTGAGGTAGAGACTAACGTTATGCTAATGCAGTGGACAAATTGCAGCTTCATGTTTAACAGATACCGCTAACGAATACGCACTGCATATCCTCAAAACAGTGTCGCTAGTCAAAACACTCCATGTCATGAATGATTTTCCTCAATAATAAGCAAAAATAATAGCAACATACGCCTAGAAATATGCAACATCCAACTTCATAAAAGTTTAATTACAATCTCACATTAAAGTAGATATTCTAAACAATCGATGACAACTTAGAATACTGGGAACGGTAGAGAACATTTATCGAAAACAAAGTATTTACCACTGAAAGCGAACTCTCAGAAGTAGATTTCCGGGCTTGTATATTGGCTAAATGAACTACCCAGGACTTCATATCTATATTATTATGTCACCATAGAAATTACAGAGAACAATGGAAAGCAATGTACCAATACTAGTAGCTGCCCCTTTGAGCATAGGCCCTAACTACTGCCTACTAGATTCTCTGGGTCTGTTTATGTAAAGATCTTGTGATATTTGCTTCTATTGACTACGTGTAGGAAATTCTGGAAGAGTGCCAGCATCTCTAGAGGAAGTACTAAATATATTCAGGTTCTTTGGTCTAGTCTGTTTTCAACTTGAGAGTTGCGGCTTTTGATTTTTTCTGTCTTCTTTTAGTTCATTATCTTTACCCACGCAGGAAGCGTTGACCATGCACTCTACTTGATGGATACAGTATGTGCATGTTTACTACATAATTATGCCCTTTTTATCTATCAAAATGTAACTACAACTACTAGATACATCACATCCCATCCACAACGGGAAAAGACACGAAGACACCTAGTTTCCAGTTCAGATGGGACTTACAAACCATGCTTACAATTTACGAAAAGAAAAGAAATAATACAACAGCATCAATCAATCTGTCGAAATTAATTACAAATGGGAGAAGAGTAAGATGTGAAAAAAAGAATGTTTGAGCTGCTATATATTGCTCGACAAGAATTACTATCAAAATCTCTTTGATCGTTCAATGAATGATGTTGTTGCCTAAATTAGTATTCTATTAGCAGCCAAGTTCAGCTTTGGATCTCCATAAAAGAGCAACTCAAACAATTCTTTTGTATCCTTACATGCGATGTTTAACCCTGGTACATCCGCCAGTTGATTGAAGATATCCGAAAGCAACGAATCATACATAGGGCAATGCAGGACAAAGTGCACGTTGTCTTCATTACCCATAACACATGCACAACGTGTATACTAATTCAGAGGACTAAAGTTTACCCACAACCCTGTTTAATTTTCAATACCTATTATCTAGTAGACATTACACACTGATTTTTTAATCGGCCTGATAGCTCAAAGTAAATTACACTTGAAGGCTGCAAACGTATTGGAGTCCCGAAATTGATAAAAGTTAACACGAGCTGAAACGACCTGGAACCAGCTGCAATGACCTGCAAACGACCTGAAACGACCTAGTCCTTTTCTAGTCCTTTTCCAGATGTGCTCAAAGACAATAACGACAATCGCTAGGCTATCTACCGCCGTCTTATCTAAAGTCCAATATTTTGAAGCGCAGCCATGTCGGAAGCATGTTTGCAGTAAGAGCGACTAACTTTTGCCATTTTAAACGAAAGTTACACTATTTTCAAAGGATAAAACTGGCTCTGTTGTTGGCTATAGTAACAAGGTGAGTCAAACTTTGAAGTAAACAATTTTTCGAGCAAGATACAAACAACATAAGTTTATTGGCGTCTGATCCACTCGGCTGAGGCCCACTCACGATGCCATACATTCCATGTCGGTCATGAACCCAAACAGCGTCATTTATCCTATTTTCCCAGACATGGACGACTTCAACAGCTATATACGACTTTCAGAGCAGTTGAAAAACAGTCCTTAATCACAGTTCAGTTGCTACGCTCTGTTGGACGAGCTGGAAAAGACACTAACGCAAAATGCTCATAGGCTCGATCCTATAAGATTTAGAATAAAGAGGGTAGAATACAATCAAGAAAATGTGCCCATCACATGCCAGAAAATATTTGTCAGTTTTTACTACCACAGTTTGATTTTGGTATGCTTTTCAGTTTTGCGTTTCTCAATGATATGCCCCATTTGATGTAAAGCATTGGGCTTGCATTTTAGACTAGATTGAACCAGCAATTTTTTAGCCTTCTTTTCAGACTCACAAAGAGCTCGTTGATGAGCAGGAAAGGATTATTTATGTCTTACACTGGTCAGTAACTGGAATTATGTTTGATTTTTCTAAAACAGACAATGAAGCTCAAGAAAAATAAATGTAGGAGTAATGATAATCCTCATAAAAAAGTGAAAAGACAATATGGCTATATTCTCTTAGTTACAGGGGTACAGTGAATTGCCCAATTTCATACGGGTCACCTGGGTTTATTTCAAATTCAGGGTGGCCACTACTCCAGGAAACTCCCGGAAACTTCTGGAATCTAACTCCTGGAAAATACTCCTGGGAAATGCAAAAACTCCGGGAAAACTCCTGCAAGTCAATTTTTGACCACCTCTGTCAGACCTTTTTATGACAAATTGTCACGAAGTCTGTGCATCCCCCTGCAAGTAAGTCTAAGAGGAAGATTGTACATCAACTTACTATTTATGGGTCTGGCATCAATGTCTTGATTATGCTGTCAATTGCCATATTTTCTTTATTGAGTTCCCCTATGGTGAGTTCCCTCATTCCATAGCGCGTCTCTAGAGTGATGGAAAATTTAATGAGTTGCCCCAACGTTATTTAGAGTAAATACATCGTGTAGATCACGTTCTGGATCGTCCTGTTAAAGATAGCTGATTTGATAGAATATGATATACACGGATATTCTCAAACAAATAAATAACGGCTGTGTAGGGGAGCAGCACCCCACAAACTTTATCTATCCGGAAAATCTTAGGACATTCGGACAATTAAAGCCTTTTCGGAAAAAGCTATGCCGGGCGTACCTTATCCTACAAGACTTGAATTTTCCGACTGCTCTGAGACTGTCAGACTGTCCTCACTACTAATGTTTCAACTTTGAGTCATAAATTCAGTTTTCACAATTGATACTCGTACTACTTTTTCCGAGCAGGTTCTCCTTCTCAGCATGAAGTTCAATGATGAAAGCGAGAATATTCTGTATTGTAAATGGGCGTTTTCAGATGTTTCAGAGGGCACTGCCTCAAATATTTTTCTGGGGGCAAGCCCCCAATCCCCCCCACACTCATAAGCACCATATCTGTGAAGGGTTTATTTTGGCACATACATTTTAATCCGTTGGCAAAGATTTGCCACATGCAAAAGTTTCTAACCTTGAATTTGATTTCTACATCAGCATCCCCACTCAAGCCTGTTCAGGTGTCTACACGGGCTTTCCTTGAAGTAGTAAATGTTCACAATGAATGTTAATAGTAAGCAATAGTACATGTTTATCACCGCTTAGGCCTTCACACAAAATGATAATTGACCTTTGTCAGTGGCAAATTTTGACCTCTTCACTCCTCCCCCTAATGTCCATCAATTTACATCCCTGGATATTCGCTCAGATACTCCTGGAAAAATCTATGGAAACTCCTGGAAATCTCCTGGAAAACTGGAATTTGTTTGTAAAATATGAGTGGCTACCCTGATATTCTGAACATTGTGACTGGTGCTATAGGAAGTATCTTAAACCTAGAAGTAACTTTTTAACAGCTTTATAAACGCCACAAAAGTATACTTCAGACTGAAACAGCAAGAAGTGAGATAGAAGAAAATAGTGTGAAATCCAACAAGATATCCCATCTCTTCACAGCAAAACAAATGAAAGAGAGAAGTGCTAGTAACTAAACCAAAAAGTAAATGAAGTGAAAACTAAACTTTACTCTGTTCGTATCTATCGTGTGCTCATGTCTTTGACCAGTCCATCCAACAGAGTATAGCAAATGACTTATAATCAAGAGCTGTATTATAAACTACTATACAAGTTCCCTATAGCTGTGGAGGTGATCTATGTCAGGGAAAATTGGATAATTAGTAATTCGGCTTAGAATGGTTGCAAGGGGGCTGGAAAATTTTTAAAACAAAAAATGTAGAGCACTAGAGTACTACAAAGAAAAACATAAAAAGATTTAGTTGCTATAAGATTTCAAAAATGAAATATTACAGTCTTATTTTGACAAGTGTATGACCTATAACTACTGAAAGTCGTCCTCCTTTTTTATTCTTGATCAGGCATGTCTGTTTTCCAAAGATTAGGGATATAATTAATTTCTTATCATGATATTTCTGCTTCGTAAAATGCTGTAAGCTACCCAAATGGCTTGTTTCGATAAGTAAAGTGGTCACAGAAGTATTCCTCTATATACATTATTAATCATCATGGGTTCATGACCAATGGAGTGTGTTGCCATGATGAGTGGGCCTGATGGATTAGTCGCAGATAAACTAGTGTCTTTGTTTGCATCTTGCTTGGAAAATTGCCCATTTCAAAGTTTGAGTCACCTTTTCAATATTGTGAGCAATAGAACCACTTTTATACTTGACCATCTGATGAGGAGGGGCAAATCAGGATTGCACCAGGGGGTGTAGCTCCTTTATTATAGGACATCACAGCAATCCTATTTTTACTCCTGAGAAGTAAGTAGTGGAGCGAGTGATGGAAAGAGGTTCCAGGGACTTTTCATGAGGAGTATTTTCTGGACATACCAGTCCAGGCGCGGATCCAGACTATAGCGAACGTAGCTCTAGCATCAGTCAGATTTTAAGGGAAAGTGTACACAAACGTTCCGAAAAGTAATGATTCATCCAACTGCTACATCGAAGCCATACAAGGCAGATTATTCCTTCAATAAATATAGACGGAATCTACTATGATTTCATTGAATAGGAAAGCACAACAGTATCCCTAAAGTATGCCTCCAGCTACTCTGACGTAAATTCGAAGGGAATGCCCAAGAATGATCTTTCGCTAACAACCGTTTTCTGTCATCATGAGGAATTGCCTCAAATGCATTAGTCCGTAAATTTCCCCTTGAGCGCAACACAAGCTTTGGCGCGAGCAACAGTCAGTTCAAACTTGCCAATCAGAATCTCAGTTGACTGATGATCAACTGTTGCAATCCAATCACAAGCATAGTTGACTGTTGCCCAAAAATCTAAAATTAAACTAACGTTGACATATGTAAAATACTGATTGCCGACGAAACTCGATTCCAACTGCCAGCCCGGAGAGGAATGGTGTAATGTTTGTGTTTGTCATAATGGCAGATACTCCTCATATTATCTTAGAAAAGGTGAAAAGTCTCATCATAAAGAGAGGGTCTTTTATAAAGACGGGACAATTTGCTAGGGAACACGTCAACTTAACATACAGGTTGAAAGTGCAGAGTCTACAGTTGCCAAAATCCAAACTTTCATGTGCAGCGAATCTTGATTCAGTATAAGTGAATAAACCTTTGAACTATAATGTAGTCAGATTGCATGGAGTTTAAGGCCCTCTTCGCCGTCCGTTGTAGTCTTTAGTATGTTTAAGCAGCAGGTATATCATACGGAATATCCCTTGCCCTGTCTCTGCCACAAGTACGAGGAAATTCCCTCATTGGATAGTGATTGAGAAAATGATACTGTAAGAAGACTAATGTTGGATAAAAATATGAAAATTGAGAGTTCCAAGCATTATGGTTGCATACGGATAATATTGGCAACTCTTTTTAGTTCCATGCAGGATTGACTATATTCAACACAAATAGTCATATTCACAAAGTTGTGCAAGCATCATTTATACTCACGAGAATACTTTTCAGTATCTTTTTGCAATTATTCTGTAAGCTGTATGCTGCACCTGCTATAATACTTTATGTTTTGATTTTTTACCAGAAAACTAACTCTGCACTTGAAAGCACCAATACCAAGTTTAATCTGTAGCATTAGGTGCGATTAAAACGTGTTAATTGTGAATATCAAGAAACAAATCTTTTGGGTAATCCAATTTGCTTAAATGGCCCAGGATGTTATAATGCACCAGATATCGATTTGAAGATAAAAATCAATGTTTTTACTTTCCAAAATCTAGAACTTCTGGTGATGAGACTTGTTTATATAACCCTTACTCTTTGGCACCAGTTGGTGATGAAGACTTGGCAGTGTATTTGAGATAGTTGACCAGCATTGAGTTATGAAGATGTCCAGAATTTCATGCATCTCATCCTATCCCACATGTATTCAATGCAAACGGTCCTGCCAAAATCCAAATCATTTATTTCATGTGATTTATCTGTTGATTCAGCTGATTTCTTCCAATGGAAAGTATATTGCTGGTAGATGTATCTGTAGCTGCTTTAAGGTGCTTTAAGGGACTGGAGTTTCATGTCTGAGGCATCTGTTTTACATCTGTTATTTTTTGTTTATTTTCTTTCTTTATTAGATTTTTTCAGAGATCGTATCATGTAATTGCTGTAAGTGGTTCAGGTGGATGAAAGTTGATCACAAGTATCCTTTACAGCAATGGCAGTCACAGAAGATTTAAACTTATTTGCTGATATGAAAAAGAAAAAAGCTGTAATGAATACTGATAATATTAACATGCATCATTTCTATGCATTCTTAATTTTTCAATTGTACTTGAATAGAGATTGTGTGCTAATATCCAATTCAAAGAAAGAAGTGTATACAGCAGTTTGATTTACGAAATCAGTAAATACCAGTTTGCCGAACCTGCCTTTCATCTAAGCACAAGAAATAATGGCATAAAGTTCATAGCACCCCGTATATTTGCATGTGTATTACATTTAAGAGAACTGACCACACTCAATGTAATTGGCCGCGCCTAGTTATATGTTGTTGAGTTACAGTCAGATTTTATCCCGGATCCGCCCCTGGCCAGTAATACAGTTAAGTCTGTTAGGGCCCTGGGCGAGAAACTATGAAGGACCCCTTAAAATGTGCAAAGCAAATGTGTTGCCATATGATTAGTATTTGGTATCCAGCTTGCAAGAACTGTTATTTCAGATAATGATACCTATGCAATAAATTTTTTTAATAAATAAGTGACTTAAAATAGTATGTGGCTGCTTAAAAAGTTAAGAAAGTTCACCACTGGATTTCTGAGGCCAAAAAAGTAAATAAGTTGAAAAACGCTTGATATTCCAATTTTCATGCAGTTTCATCATACCTTTTATTTAATCTGCACAGATGTTATATGAAACCCATGCATTTCAGTGTTGTCTTTGTGTGGTACCTGTCTATCTGAGTAACACTGTAGTGCTACTCAAACTCAACTATTTCTGCTAAGACAGTCATATGAAAGTTTCAAAGCAGAAATCACTAAAAAGCAAAAAAGTTCAGTACTAGGTGAGAAAACGTTCTTATAAAATAAACACATGTATTTCATGGATTATCAGGAATTAAAACTATTCATAGGAATAGGACTTTCAAAGTTCTGCTTGTGGACCCATAGCGTTAGGAATGGGTAGGAGCCCTATGATCCCATGGGTTAATGCCATCCTGGGACACACCCTTTGAACCGTCGGAAAACACCAAAAGCATTTGTGAAAATACATCCAAAAACAACCAAAGGGAAGCTAAGTCTCCTGAAGTAAAGACTTTACAGAGTTGAGCTTTTCTCGTACATAAACTTTTTATCGTTTGGGGGCACTTGTCCCCTTCGTCTGTCCCCTGGCTCTGCATGCGCCAATTAATTATAATAATTCACTCAATTTAATGATTATTATAATGAAATATCTCTGTGCATGTGTTTAAAATAAAACATTCCTGTTTCTTGTCTGCAACGGATAAGCCCCTAATGACAGCTTCACAGCCCACAGTGGGCATTAGCACTTAGCAATTGATAGACAGTGTCTCCTTCGGTTCTGGAATAAATGTTGTTCATGTTGTTTCGGCATGCTATCCATTGTTCAAATGGACAAATCCGGCTTCCCCCGTCTGAGACGTTCACATCAAGTCGTGTCAGGTCATTTGCAGGTCGTTCGCAGGTCGTTTCAGGTCGTTTGCAGGCCGTTTGCAGGTCGTTTCAGCTCGTTTTAACTGTTGTCAATGAGACACTATGAGGTATTACGTGACAGTCACGCAATCTCCGTTGTGACTGGTCAATGCTTTTTGGTGGGCAAAACAAAGCGCGGTAATAGGCCTCATATTCTCTCAAAAATTATCAGAGCCGCTATCGGGATTTTTAAAGTTGAAAGAAAGCTACAAATCACTATAATATACCAAAACTTGAGCAAATTTTCGATGTCGCAGATTGTGAACTACTTCATAGATGCTGTAGCAGCAGATTCTAACTCAAAATTGGACTTCAAATCTTTGCGTGAGTCCTCCTTTCAATTATTCAAAGCTGGCCACATCCAAGATATTTATGTCAAGCTTGGGTTTAAAACCTTATTAATAGTTGCTACTTGTTTACCAGAAATGCGAAAAGATAGAATATATAAGCTGATAATGGGGCTTGAGGCTTCTTCTGGTGACATACAGTTTGCAAACTGTGGTTGTATTGCTGGGAGAGGGCCTAAAGCAAGCTGTAAGCATATTGCATCTTTGTGTTATGCATTGGAAGAGTTCGTGCGGATTTTTATTAGTGATTCAGAAGCTCTCACTCTGTCCTGTACAGATAAGCTGATGCAATGGACTCAGCCAAGGAAAAGGAAATTATCTCCAAAAAGGATAGATGAAATTGATTTTTCTGTGGAGAAGAAAGAGAAAAGGAAAAGGAAATGCAGACTGACGTGTAGTAATGAGCCCTCTGAGAGACTAAAGTTCATGCTGTTACTGATAGTGACTTAGAAGCTATATACTCATTTAGAGAGAATTTGCAAAGGTATCAAAAGAAAAATCCAAAGCAAAAATTGGCATTATTGTCAGTTCTTGGTGAAAATGCTGAATCTTCTGCACTTGCAACTATACAAGAAAACCACGCATTTATGGCTTCAAATGCATTTGAAGAAAAGATTAGATATAAAAGAGGACTTCAGGTCTCAAGTACAGAGCGGTTGGGAATTTTCCAGACAACTAAAGATCAGCATAGAGATAGTAAATGGGTCAATGCAAGGAAGGAAAGAATAACAGGGTCAGTTTGTGGTAGGATATTAAATAGGTCACAAACAATATTCCCAAAGTCTATCTTGAGTTCCATTATATGTGACGAAAATATAACAACTGCTGCAATGCAAATGGGGAAGGACAAAGAGCAGCAAATATTAGTGCGCTACAAGAACTACATGCAGCAATTAACTGGCAAGAATGTCATAATTGAGAGCGCTGGCTTCTTGATCCATCCTGAAAAGGGCTGGTTAGGGGCTTCTCCTGATGCAGTCATTGTTGAAGCAAATGGATTGAAGGGCTGTGGTGAGGTAAAAACTGCAGTTGCTTGTTGGGATAAAAATATTGAAGATGCCATACAGTCAAATAGAAGCTTTTGTTTGAAAAAGAAAGAAAATGGCCTGATTGCATTGAAAGAGAACCACAACTATTACCACCAATGCCCACTTCAACTGTATGTTGGATGTGATATGTTTAATTTTTGCGACTTTGTTGTAGCCACTTCAAATGACATATATGTGGAGAGAATTAGGAAAAATAAGGAATAGACAAATAAGAATATCCCTATTCTTGAAGACTTTTATGATTCATTTTTATTATCAAAGTTGGTAAAAGCTTAAGGTACAAAATCATTTTTTTCAAGACAATCAATCACTTTATTAATTCATTATGCAAGTTACTTAATATAAAACATATGTAAAATATTTTATTTAAATCTGGCAGCAAATGTGTAGAGTTTATTTGAGTTAGTATCTTGAACTCTTTGATGCGTCCAATGGCTTTCTCCACATGGACCCTTACATGAGCTATCCTTCTACTGTGGGCAACTCCATAAGGGCTCAACTGCTGACCCTGACCCTTTCTTGTGAAGTCAGGTAAATTTAATTCAACCCCAAGAGGTTTCGTAATGCCCTCAATTGTGAACCCTCTATCTGCCATGAGCATATCTCCAGGTTCTAATTTTTCCAACAAGCCACTTTTCTTTACTATTTCTCTATCACTTATGGCTCCTCCAAATAATTCTGAAATGAAACTTATAGCACCAGTTGGTGAAATTCCTACAAGAGCTTTAGCTGAATTATAATTCTTGTAATTTGAAAAGGTAAGTTGCTGACCTATTGGATTCTTTGGTCTTGGGATTTTTACTTCAGTGCAGTCAATTATGACTCTTAACTTTGACCATTTTAGTGCAACCGATTCTGGCATTTTGCTGATAATTTTCTCTCTTGAAGGCCAGATATTAAGTGCTTTGAATCTTTTGTACATCTTATCGATCCAATCTCTGAAGTATTTCCCGACTGTTGATGTACTTATATGAAAAAGATGAGCAATAAATTGCTCTGTTATGCCTAATCTTAATCTCAATAAAACCAGTAGAAACTGGTCTTCTAGTGACAAAATAGAATTTCTATTTCGAAATATCTGGTTTTTGGGTTATAAACCTGAAGCATATCCAGAACATGTCAGTGTCAACAAAACCTGTAAAATATTTCAGCTTTCTTTCATCTTCAATTATAACCCGAAAGCTAAATGTAAAGTTATTTTCTGTCTGTGCTTCCTTATTTATAGCCGTTGGAAGATAGTCCACTTGACTACTTGCATCTGCTAAAATCTGGATATCAGAAAATTTGTGCTCCTCACATACTTCTGCCAGTGTTAGTAAGTCTTCAAAACTTCCAACAGTCTCTTTTTTAATATCATCAGTTTCTTCTCCACATTCTTTGCTGTTGTCCTTTTCCGTAGCACCCGACTTGTGACTAGCAGCCAATGTTGTTTTCTTTCTTGGCCTAGACTCTAAGTGCTGACTGCAGATATTCGTGTGGCGATTTACCGGAATGTTCTCTTTATAAATGCTGAGAAGCTTGAGCAGGCATTTCAATGCTTTCGGCTTTCTAAGTGGTAGACGATGCAGTTTAATTCCAGAACCTCTTTTTGCGCGAAACCCACAAATTGTACAAGTTGCAACCACATCTAGGCAAAGTTAGCGCGCTTCGTTTTGCCCACCAAAAAACATTGACCAATCACAACAGAGGTTGGGTGACTGTCACGTGATACCTCATAGTATCTCATTACCATTTGAGTCCTTGATATTACTGTCTAGTAGATTCCATTCAGAGGGAACATTCTGAAAATAAGCACTTGTAAAATTGCCCATTTCTATTTCCTGGTTGGTATTCATGATGATGTCCTAAGCTGTATAGAACATTTCGTTCAATAGGAATTTCTTCAAATAAATAAGCAGGTGTACCTGTTTTTCTAAGATTGACAAAATAGGACATACGTCTACACCATCTCCTCAGATAGAGACTCTCCCATCCCAACTTCTCATACAGCCTATGTTGACTGCTTGTCTCCCGTCATACTCCTGTTACAGCAAGTGGTGCTGAGTATTGAATTTGTTCTGTCCTTTCCGTGAAATCTAACTTCATTTCTGGATCATGTCTATGATATGACCATAGTCAAGGTGAAGTCGAACATGAAGCTTGTAAACCTGATCCAACACGTGTCTTCAAGCATATTTAGATAGGTAGCGAATTAAACCAATATCTCTCCTTTCTTTAGAAATTGTCTCCTTGATGTGGCCATGAAAGATCAATTTTCATCCGAGACCATCCCAAGGTGTTTGTACTGAACCATTTTAACACCTCCTCCCCTCCAAACGTTAAAATTGGATGGCTAGGTTTATTCCTCTTGGTAGAAAAAAAAACTTCATCAGTCTTTTCTGCATTGAAGTGCATTTTCCACTGCCATGCCCATAATCTCACTCTTTCTAGATCGCTATTCAGTTCAGAAGCCGTCCTATTTACATTGTGAGCAGCACAAAAAAGAGAAGTGTCATCTGCAAAAAGCTTCACATCACTGGTTATATTGCTACAATGCCTGCCAAAAGTAGTTGGAACACCCACACAATTGTATTGATTTCCGACTCCTGCCGCTTCTCCGTGACACCACTTAAAATGTAGACCCCCTCCCCCCCTGAAACAATGTTGATTCGATAGCGGAGACCAGTAGCTTTAAAAACACGCATCACTTTTGGGCTTCGAGTTGCCCATATTTGCTTCATACAACATTGTTTAACGGGGGAGGGGATGCTATAGCTAATCTATAGCGTAAATCATAGCAAGTGTTCCAAGACTTTTGGCAGGCATTGTCTGAATTTTGTATTCGAACCTTTACGATACAGCCGTACAACCTTTCCCAAACATGGGGTAATTGAGGGCGCTGATTTCATTTCCGCTGACGAAATCTCAATTAGGTAACACCTTACCGAGATACTGGCAGGGGGCTTGACAAATCCCCTAAATTCAATGATGATTATGATGTCATGTGTCTTTGCTAATGAATTGTAAATGAAGGAAGTAAATTCACAAATGAAACAGATAGTTAACCTCTCTACCAGCATATGAAAAGAAGAAATCGTCTTGATTACACCTTTTCTTTGTGTATTTCGATAATAGAGTTGCGGAGTCGTTTACCTATAATTGATCTTACAGTAGCAACAATGCATCATTGTCTAAGCAATAGGTAAGCTTTAGGCCTTCAATCAAGTATTGACTGGCGCATTGCATCTGTTTTCTATTTTATTTGATGTTTAACTCAAGCTGATCAGCTAGATCTGCCATGGGGATTTAAAGCATAGCCATGTATAGATAAATATACATATACAAATATAAGTATAAATAAATATATAGAAATATAGGCAAATACCTTTATATATAAATATACATTTATACAAATATATATAAATATATATGAATAAATATATATATTTTATATATATGTTGATACCTATATTAATATCTATATGTTCATATACACGATATATATATATAATGAAGGTGGTGCGTTCCTCTGCTTTTCCTTGTGCGAATGTGCCTATTCTAGAAGGGGCCCGATCCATGAATGTTACAGGTATAGAACCCCTCTTCTTAGTATCGAGGCTACTGACTTGCATAATGACTGACGTCATGGCCGACTATCTCAACGGTCTACACAACGGTCTACAAACTTTGGAAAATGAAAATAAATCTTATGGTAGAGATTTCGACATTGAGAACTATGCACAAGATAGCTTTTCTAACGAGTATTTCACCTGCAATAGATTGCGTACAGTTATTGTACCATTGCCGAGGAAAAGATGAAAACGTCAACGGTCTACACTTTTTGTGAAATAGTTTAATACTAGGTCAAATTTATTTTCAAAAAAGTGTAGACCGTTGAGATATTTGCTAATTTTGCTGAAAATGCTCATTATTCGGCAGAGAATACACAACATGCACATACTAGCACATAAAGCACAACGTTTGGGAACCATTTTTGGGGTAATACTTCTCACTGGAAGGGACAGTGGGAGTTATAGAAAGTGTAGACCGTTGTAGACCGTTGCTCGTAGCCATTGTGTACAAAGATGAAGTCATGCGAAGCGTGCAAACTGCGAAGGACAATTACGTGTCTATGGAGTTGATGACATAGTTATTGTAGTAGTAATGTTGCGCAACAATATTCACAGGATATAGCTGCTTTCTGGCTTTGAATATCAACATCGTGCTTGAAATCGGAAAGATTTCCAGGAACAGTGATGATGTCTAATGATTTCTATTTCCCGATCGTCAATAACGGAGCGATATTCGGGCGTTTGGTGGGGTAAGATGGAAGTATCTTTGTGTCCTCTCTAATAGCACGGCATATAAAAGTGGTAACTGTCAGTTTTATGCTGCTTCATACACTGGACTGATTGAATATAACTCCTGATGCTGTAACAGACTGAAAGGATTGGACTATTGCAGGGGAGAACTTGTTTCTGCCTACTACCTCAGTGCCAGCGTTACTGTAGGCAATTAAATAATCTTTGTTCACACTATTCCTGCATAGTTATAAGGACATTGCAGTGCCATGAGAGTCTGAAATAGTCTTCTACGCTTACTATTAATGTTTTCTTAACTGGTACAATATGGAAATGCGGTAAAATATAAATATTCAGCTTTGTAACGGCTCAGCTTTTATCCCCCATCTCATGAGAGGACAGATTTCGCTTCCAGTTGATGTAGCTCAGGTTGTTATTTAAAAGGCAATTCTTTGAGCGCAAAAGTTGCAGGCTCGAAACTTCCTACATAATTTTAATGATATACAAAAAATAAGGTTTACTTATTATCAGTTACAGTTACCTCACTTGTACTAGTAATGTACTGCAATGTATACATTTTTAGATACCCCAATGACATAAAACCGTATAACTTGTTTATTAATTTTCTCTGCTGTCTATCTAGGAATTCTACCCATATATCCGATATATGCTAATAATATGAAGAGGAGATGATCGCAGTGCATTTCAATTATTTTGGACAGCATTTGTACTATAGTTGAAATTTCTAGACATTTTGCTGAATTGTCGTCAATAAACTGCATATAAAGACATCAAATTAGCACGAAAGCTAATGATCCCATGGAGATATGGCTCTGATTCCGCTAAAAATGAAATCAGCACCCTCGAAAACCTATTAGTATGATCCATCGTTGCAACTCTACCTGTCCTCCTTAAATATGAGATTCAGACAATGCCTGCCAAAAGTAGTTGGAACACCCACACAATTGTATTGATTTCCGACTCCTGCCGCTTCTCCGTGACACCACTTAAAATGTAGACCCCCTCCCCCCCTGAAACAATGTTGATTCGATAGCGGAGACCAGTAGCTTTAAAAACACGCATCACTTTTGGGCTTCGAGTTGCCCATATTTGCTTCATACAACATTGTTTAACGGGGGAGGGGATGCTATAGCTAATCTATAGCGTAAATCATAGCAAGTGTTCCAAGACTTTTGGCAGGCATTGTAGGTAAACCATTGATATACAGAAGGAAAAATAAAGGGCCTAGCACAGAGCCTTGAGGTACTATTTCGGATATCTTTTTCCATCCAGAGTTTTTGGCACTCAACACTACTCTCTGGTCACGATTAGTAAGAAATTTTCATTGAGCGAAAGAAGGCCACCTAAAATCCCCCAATATTTGAGCTTATAGTAACCCTTCATGCCATACTCTATCCAATGCCTATTGCATGCAATTATGCCCTCATATAAAAAAAAATCATGCCAAGTTCTTCTCAGCCCTTTGTACGAAGATGCTATATGTCTATGTTGCTAGCTCTTTCTTACTTCAGTTAAATGATTCGTGTAATGCAGGAAAGGTCAGCCAGTATTGTATATCTGAAAATTTTACAGCTATGAAAGTTAACTATATACCTAACTCATTTTTTATCAACTACAATTGGACAGAAATCGACAAATCATTTGCAAAGAAATTTGTGGCAAACTTCGTGTTATCATCTTATATAGAGTGTGTCATTGCAGCAATTTTGTATAGTACGAAGAATTCTTGGGCCACAAGATCCAAATGAATTTCATCATAGGATGTCAACTAACATAGCCATGTACGATCGCGTCCTGTTTCAATTTTACCACGCCCAACCACATCTAATCCCTGAATACCCAGTTGAAGATGTTACGCGAAGTTACTGGGAACGACGGTGATAGAAATGTGAGTATTATGCGACATACTCAGATGATTAGCAAATTGATTCTGCATTATACTGTGGTAAACCTTTCTTTCTACTATGATCAAAGCTAAAGATTAAGTAAACTATCAAACAACTTATATCATTAATGATAACATGTAAAGACAATCTAAGCAAAAATCAACGTATTCAAAGTTGGTGCTCATGGCCACATAATTTACCTGGTGTTCCCGGTCCACCAACAAATTTGTGGGGTGAAATAAATATTGCATCTTTATGAATACGTCCTTCCTGACCACTAGAGAAATAAAGAATACCTATACCATAGTATAGACTCTATATAAGATATGACATAGATATACAAGTAAAGGGAAATAAAATAATGATAAAGTTAGATCAAACTCTTTTTATTAAGAAACTTGCAACATCAGCAGAATTGTAGTTCAATCAAAATACCTACTCTCTAGGAACCGGATTCATGTTGATATCAACATACGGAGCTAAAATTAAACATGAACAAGATTACATTAATATATTGAATCATGTAAATAAATTCATCATGAATATTAACAAGTTAATTGTTCCCTGGATCAGCCAATTGGTAACCTATTGACTCACATGGTCTTCGTCACACTAGCCACTAGTTGGTTCTGTCCATTATATAAACATAAATTTTCGGTCCAGAACTTAATCATCAAAACAACTAACTAAATTATAGTCTTTAACTTTCAGATGTTAGATACACACCACTTCCAACCAAAATATACGTAATATGGAACATAAGTCAATTAGCAGATAATATAAATAAGAATTCGTTCGAGGAAATTTCAAGAGGGGGATACAAGGGGCTAGAAGCTCGGTGAAATTTCACAATGCGCAATATGGCAATTCAAAATAGGCTTTTTCCCAGAAATAAGTAACACCTTGATAGTGTGTGCTTGCTAGATCTGAAATTGCAAACAGCTGTTATTGCAAGCAGTGATTCTGACGATGATGGTGATGATTGATGATGATGATAATGATGATGATGATGATGATGATGATGATGTTGTTGATGATGATGATGATGCCTTGCCCATGGTATAGCGGCCTTTAAGGGGCGGCAAGGAAAGACTGCACACCAGCACAGGTTGTGCAAATACAAACTGGCTGTCGTAAAGTTGATTCGAAGAAAACAGTACCTACTTGGTTAGGCTTTACTCTACACTCAACGACTAATCCGTAAACAACGCAATTAATGTAAATCGGTTTGTATTGTCTTTTGTAAGTCACTCGTCCATGAAACAATAGGTTTTCACAGCAAACACAATAGTCTTAACAGACTTTTAATATCACACTGGCCAGACCACTTCCCCTCACTCTTCAGAGGAAAGAGAACACGTTACCATCATGGTCTTTGGATGAGGAGGTGGGGACATATCAATAACAAAATATCCATCACAGTGACGAGACGGCCTAAATTGGGATGATGTTCAAGAATGTCACCGAGAACCCGGAATCAGGGAGGAGGAAAAAACACAACGAACGGAGCTTGGAAATAGAAGGGGTCCGGTGAAGACAAGGAAAGGAAGAACAGTATGGACCACAGACAAAAAGGAAGGAGGACAAGAAAAGGAGACGGGCCAGACGGAGAGAATGGAAGCAAGCGGAATTATTCACGGAAGCACAAGCGGAAAAGGAAGTGAGGATTATCACTTGGAAAGTCTGTTGGTACTACAGAACTTCACTATAGCACGAAAAAGCGGGAACATTGCTTTAGCATACTGAAAGCTTTTTTCGTCCGACACTCGTCAGAGTATGAAACGTCGGATAGCGACCGAAAGGTGAAACGAAATATATAGCCAGATGCGGGTACACGTGATATGATGAATAATGCGTCTATTTGGCTCTATGATTGGCCAATTAGCACCTATTCACCATTGTTTATTATCACTTGGAATCAACAAAAGCTAAGCATGAGACCGAATAATAGAAGGAGACTGAGAGAAGTAGCAATCTGGTTCATGATAAAGAAGTGGAGAATTGTATTGATAAGTGAGATAATAGCAGATAATGAAGGAGTAATCCATTTGGGAGAAGGGAAACGGCAAACAATTATAGTCCACGGGAAAAAAGCAGCAATTATGTTAAGTAGAGAATGGGCAATAAGATGGCAAAAAGAAGGGGAAATCAAAGAATGGGGAGACAGGGTAGTAAGTGTAAGAATAGGAGACTTAGTATTGATGGCAGCATACCAGCCACTATGGAAATATGGAAATATACAGGTAGAACAATGTAGACAGGAGTTGGAAGAAAAGCTACAGAGAACAAGAAGAGATGATATAATAGTTATTGAAGGGGACCACAACTCTAGTGTTGGTCCATGGGAAGGAGAGAATTGGCAACCAGGAGTATGTGGAAATTATGGCTTGGGAATAACAAATGAAGCAGGAAAAGATCTGTTGAATTGGTGTCAATTAAATGGCTTGAGCTGGATAAATTCTTTTAAAAACTTTAAAGATAGGGGGACATGGTATAGCAAAAAATGGAAGAAATGGTATGAACTGGATGGCTTCATAGTCAAACAAGATCAAAGGAGAAAGATGGGGCAAATGACAGTGATAAAAGAAGACAGCTTTTCAGATCATAGACCAATAGCAATTATTTCGAGGTGTCAAATCAAAGAAATAAAAAGTAGACGAGCAACAAAGACAAAGAAGCTTGAATTAGACAAATTTGATAATGAGGAGATAAGGAAATTTTACCAGACAAAAACAAGAGAATGGGCAAGTCAGAGGATATGAGAGAGGGTCAATTGGAATCATATGAACAGAGGACTAATTGAGTTGACAGAAGGAGCATGTGGAAAAGCTAAGAGCAGGTGGATTCACCGTGGATGAGAGGAAGACTAAAAGGGACAATATCAGAAAAAACTCAGAAAATGAGAGCAACAGAAAAACAAAGAGGAAATGTAGAGGAAGCTAGAAAAGAATTGAGAATAGCTAGGAGAATATACAAAAAGACAAAGAAACAATGGGAAAAGGAATACTGGGATAAAATTTTAGAGGAGGCAGCAGAGGCAAGAGACAAGAATGATATGGGGAAAATGTTCAAATTACTAAGAAAGCTAGGGACGAGAGATGGTAAGAGAACAAGACCAAGTGAGCACTTCTCTGTGGAAGAGTATAAGAGTCAGTTTGAGAAAGTATCACAGGAAAGACAGGAAGTGACAGATCAAGTGATGAGCTGGGTACTTGACAGAGTGGAGGACATGAGAAATGATGAGAGGATAAGAGAAGCAGGTGAAGAGCTAGAGAAGAGTCTAGAAAGAGAAGAGATTGAAAAACAATTAGGGAAATAAAGAATGGAGCACCTGGAATAGATGGAGTGAGCATCAAAATGATTAAATTTGCTGATGAGACATCTAAAGAAAGAATAATACAATTAATAAAAGACATGTATGAAATTCCACCAACAGACTGGGAAGATTGCATTAAAGTAGGATTGGTAGTGCCATTGTTTAAGAAAGGAGAAAGGAATAACATCAATAATTACAGAGGTGTGTGCCTTTTAACTATGGAGTCTAGAATGTTAGCTAAAGTGCTTGCCAATAGATTAAGGGACTGGACAGAATAGATTAAGACATCACAAAAGCATATCCTAGAGTAAACAGAGTTATGCTTTGGCATATACTAGATTTGTGGGGTATGAAAGACAAGATGAAAAGGGTTCTAAGGGGAATCCATGAGGGAACTGAATACCAAGTCAGGGGAGAGAAGGAAATAGCTCAGAATATATACCAAGAAGAGGACTAAGAGAAGGCTGTGCTACATCTCCAGTACTGTTTAATATTTACCACTCAAATGTTGCTAGAATTGCTAGAGAGGAAAGGAAAAGGATGGAACCAGACTGTGGAATACCATGGAATTGGGTACCTGGACACTCGTTACCATCAAGGGACAGGCGGAGAGCAACTCAAGGGTCAACTAGCAAAACTACTACATTGACGGAATCATTATTTGCGGATGATACGACAATATGTGGAAATATGAGAGAGATGAAAAAAGGGAAAGCAGAAATGGCGAGAGTCATGGAGTGCTTTGAAGAGAAATGCCACCCAGAAAAAGAGGAAGAATTGAAATTTGGAGAGGAAAGTGCTGAGAGAATAAGAATGCTAGGAGTATTTATAGGGAGGGGAGTAGATGTAGAAGAAAGGCTAAAAAGAATGAGGAAAAGTAGCTTCATTTTAAGGAAGAGATTGAAGAGCTCAAAACTACCAAAGAGGCACCAAGCAAAGATTGTGGAATTATGTGTAGAATCTACTGGTCTTTTTAACTGTAGCATAAGACCATGGCATTCAGCAGAGATAAGACAGTTGCAGAGCTATGTTGATAAACTCTACAGACATGTTTGGAGCGATAAGGAAAAGCAACCACTTAGAGAAATGCAAGAGAAAGGAGTAAACATGTTTCAAGTAAGGAAGACCTTGGGAGTAGGAAGTCTTGAGATGAAAATTGAGAAAGGGACATTAAAAAGGATAGGACATGTATTGAGGATGAAGAATGACAGGATAGTTAAACAAATAACATTAGGGTGGCCAGTGATTTTGGAAGATCAAAGAAAACACCGTCAAACAACGACTGATTAGTACAGAAAAACAATAGAAAGAGCAGGACTGGATTATGAGTGTATTGAGGACTGGATTATGAGTGTATTGAGGACTTGGTGCTGGACAGGAAGAAGTGGAGAAATATAGTGAAAGAAAGAGAAAAGGAAATAAATCAATGGGAGCATCAGATGGCTGAGAAAAAATCAAGTCGAAACGAACGAAATAAGACGAAGGAGGACAGGAAGGTTTGTAGAAAGTGTGGGAAGAGGTTTGAAACAACAAATGAAGATGAAGATACATTATGGCAGAATACATAAGACAGATAGAGAAGAGACAATTGTAGTAAGTGCGAGGAAGAATTTAAGGATAGAGCAACAAAGACGAACCACGAGAGAGAGTGTGAAGGAAAGGAAAGAGGACGATGCCCAGTATGTAATCAACTGAGGAGTATTGCCAAACATGGCAAGACACAAAAGAAGATGTAAAGAAAAGTATAGCATGACTGTAGAGGAGCGGGAGGACAAGGACTGTGGAGGGAATACTTCAGCAACAAGACAAGGAGGAAGAAGGACAGGGATATGTGACAGGTGTGGTAGTGAGCTACTAAAGAAGAATATGGCAAGGCATAGAGGAACATGCGGTGTACAAGTTATGAGAAAGAGAAAGAGATGTCAATATTGTGGGAAAGATCTAGCAGAAGGCTATATTAAGAAGCATGAAATTGTTTGCAAGAAGAAGCAAGACGAGAGAGTGGTGGATAGGCAAACCCCTCAGGGGGCTGAAATGGCCTAGATTCAAGATTCAAGATTCAAGATGATGATGATGATGATGATGATGATGATGATGATGATGATGATGATGATGATGATGATGATGATGATGATGATGATGATGATAATGATAATGATGATGATGTTGATGATGATGATGATGATGATGATGATGATGATAATGATGATGGTGATGATGATGGTGATGGCTTGGCTATGGTCTTCGACTTCCACGTTTAGTGCCAAGTGGACAAGATGATTCATTTCTAGGATTCATCTAGACATAAAGAAGACCAAAACAGAAGGAAACAGAAGAAAGGTTATTTTGTTGCTACACAATGCTTTTCCAGACACCGTTTTGTCCAATGGGCCTAAGTGGAGTAGCCGACCACCCAGACCCTATAAAATACTGTATGGCGAGTAACTTGGGTTGCAAGACCAATAACAAACAACAACAGGATATGGAAATAAAATGGAAACAGCAGTATGATGTAGAGAAGATCCCAGGACCAAGGTCAGAGGCTCAGAAACTTGGTAGGATTAAGAAGAGGAAGGAAAGAACACAACGGAGGATTGAAAGTAGAGGTAAGAACATACGCCAACGTTTCAACAGGGTCCCAATGAAAATAGCCACTTGGAATGTAGATAGACCAAATATATTTAGTAGTAGATTTGGTGAAATGTGGAAGCGGTGTATAGACCAAAAGTGGGATATTGTTTTATTATCAGAGATGCATAACAACACAGATGGGATTAGGTTTTTCAGGCACAAGGGGCAAGGTAGATACCTCATATATTCGAATAGAACAGGGATACTAATAACCAAGGATGTTTACTGTTTATGGCAAGACAATAATAGAACATGGAGTCCAGCTAATAGAATAACAACATTACATCTTAAAAAATTGACAATTTCAGCAATTTATCAACCAGTACGTGGCAGTGAAAATTATCATGCAGAAATGGAAGTGCTAAGAAAAGAGGCTGAGAGGGTGATTAGAACAACAAAAAAAGGTATACCTTTCATTATAGGAGGAGACTTTAATGCACAGATAGGGAGAAATGGGATAGAAAATAATGATGTAGTAGGAAAGTTTGGATATAACTACACAAATGGCCAAGGAGAAGAACTGGTGCAATGGCTCAGGGAAAATGATTTGTCATGGGTAAATTCTTTTCATTTTATAAAAAAGAGAGGTACTTGGTACAATAGAAGTGTTAAGAAATGGTATGAATTAGATGGATTTGTCACTCATCTGCAAGATAGAAAATATCTGGTACAAAAGGTTAAAGTAATAAGAGCACCTGAATCAGATCATAATGCAGTATGTATGACTTTGTAAAAGAATGTAGCCAGGAAGCTTATAAGAATGAACAAGAAGGAACATAAAGCAAAAACAAAATCAAGAAAGAATATAAACTGGCAAAAATTGTGGATCCAAGAAAATGAGAACAGGTACAGAGATCTAATAAAGGCATTAATAGAGGGAGATAATCAGGAATTAAGTTGGGAGAAAGTGCAAGAAATAATGTTAACATCAGCTGAACAGGTGTGTGGTACAAATAGTTCAAATATAAACCCATGGATGAATGCACATGAAAAAGAGATAAAAGACATGAAGGATAAGATAGCACAAGTACTAAGCAGGAGGAACCTTGTGAGAAGGGATAACACAGAAGAAGGAAGGAAGGAACTGCTAAGAATTAAAAAAGAACTGTCTAATGAAAGGAGAAAATACAAAGATTGCTCTACAAAATGGGGGGAAGACTGGTGGAATGAGTTAGCAGACAGATATGAACAGGCTTGGACATTAGGAAGATTGGGAGAAATGTATGACTTACTGAAAAAGCTCCAGAAACGTGGAGAGTACAATAACTCAAGGAATATTCTGCTCTTCTCTGAGGATATATTCAAAGAACATCTAGAGAAAATTATAGAAAACAGGTATGAAAGTGATGTCATCAAGATTGAAACAGTAATGAATAAGGTTAAAGCCCCAGATATAGATGAGACGAAAATTAAAGAATTACAAGCAGGCTTAGAAATCTTACCAACAGGTGAAGAGATAATGAAAGAGATGGCAAAGATGAAAGATTCTGCTCCTGGAGAAGATGGAATTAGGTTAGGATTCATTAAAACGGCTTCAAAAGAGATACAAGATGTAGTTATCCAAAAGGTCAAGGATATGTGGAATACTTCAGCTCCATTATCGGAAGAGCCTTTGAAAGTAGGGGTAATAATTCAACTTTTTAAAAAAGGAAATAAGAGTGACCCAAATAATTACAGGGGAATCTGTTTGTTACCTATATTAAGCAGAATTATTGGCAGAATATTAGCTACAAGGATTAGAATATGGGTAGAAGAGATGAAGTTATTAGATGAAAATCAAGCTGGTTTTAGGAAAGGCCGTTCAACTGCAGATGCCACACAGATATTTATACGCATCCAAGAAGATTCCATTATGTTACAGAATGCACTAGATGGACAAAGTCAACCAATACTCAGTAGGGAACAACCTCAAGCTTTTCTGTTAGACCTAAAGAAAGCATACCCTAGAGTGAGCAAACCTATACTATGGAAAATTTTAGAGAAATTGAAAATGCCAAGATCAACCATAAGCAAGCTAGAGGACCTGTATGAGTTCACAGAGTATAAACTAAGAGGCCATAAAAGAGATAGCTCAAGTTTCTTTCCACAAAGAGGACCGCGTGAAGGCTGCCCAACTTCTCCAGTGATTTTCGATATATATCATCAAGCAGTAATGAGAGTTGCTACAGAGGTGAGAAAAGAGACAGCTAATGATATAGGATGGGGTGTAGGAATAAAATGGTCATATATGCCAGGAAACTCCCTCCCACCTGTACACAAGACATATACCTTTAACTCTGAAGCAAAGAGAACAGATTTTGATTTATCACTTTTTGCAGATGATACCACAATTATTGGAAATAGACAAGAAATAGACATGGGGAAAGAATTAATTGAAGAAGTGATGGGAAACTTTGAAGAGCAAACTAATAAATCAAAGGAAGAGCATGTTATCTTTGGGGACTCAGAAAGTGGCAATACAAGAATGTTAGCAACCTGGCTAGGCAGGGAAAACGAGATTGCAAAGGGCAGGTAAAGTTTGGTCAACAATAAGGAAGAGATTTATAAAATGCAAGTTATCAAAGACAACACAAGCAAAGGTGTTTGAGGCATGTGTTGAGAGCACAATGTTGTTTAATGTTGCTGTACGTCCATTCTCAGCAAGGGAAATCAAGAGTCTTCAAAGGTTTTGTAATAAAAAATACAGATACATTTGGAGTGATAGGAAAAGTGAACCATTGAAACAAAAGCAAGAATATGGAATTAATATGGCTGATATCAGGAACCAACTACAAGTGTCTTCAGTAAGAACAAAAGTAGAAGTTGCACATCTTATTAGATTGGGACATATCCTCAGACTTCCTGATGAGAGTCTGGTTAAGCAAGCATTACTAGGGTGGCTAACAACATTGGAAGACAAAGTCAAAGCAAAGAAGAAGACATTAATGATAATACCATACTGGAGAAGGTTGATAAAGGAGGCTGGCATGGAAGCAAATATGATTGAAGAATTAACATCAAATCGTTTAGATTGGAAAGAGTAAAGAAGAGACAATTGCACATGCAAGAGTATGAGCGACAGCAAGGGAAAACATATATTATACCGGAAGGCACAGACAAGATTTATCAAAGAAGCCAAGGAGTCAGATGTGAAGATGCAAAGTGTTTGTATAAAGATTGCAATAGAGTATTTAGAACAAGAGCTGCACTCACCATCCACCAAAAACGATTGCACAGAGATAGTACCAATGCACCTTTATTTGTATGTCAGAAATGTGGTGATGAATTTAAGCAGGAGGACTGTATGAAAAACCACTACAAAAGATGTGTTGGGGAAAGAACAGTGCATGGGAAGAAAGAATGCAAGAAATGTATGAAATTGATCTCTAAAGCAAACATTGCAAGACATAGATTGTCCTGTCAAACCAGAGGACATGACTTGACTGAGATGCAACCTTTGCCAGCAAGAGTATATAAAGCAAAGAGGAAACAGTGTAGTAAATGTGGCAAACTGATCACAGTTGCAAATATGGCCAGGCACCAACAATCAAATGTGTGCTTGCTGTAATGTTATTGCTTACCTAAGTTAATCTTATGCCGCAAGGCGATAAAAAAGAAGAAGAAGAATATGATGATGGTGATGATAATGATGACTATGATGACGACGATAATTAGATGCTCACGCACTAGAGTGGACAACTGTCGAGTAGAGAGTTAAACGGACAATTGAGAGTTAAAGATTGTACAATGTTGACATTACACTATAACAGGGAGAGGTAATATAGTCTTTCAGGGTACATGGATTGCCTATCAACAATCATGACGTCAGATCTCTTAATATATTCCTCATATTGAAATTTAGATGCCATTTTCAGGTTCAGCAGCATCATTGTACTTAGAGTACACGAAAGGTGCACAGAAAATGGGATCCCCCTTAGACAATAGTTGCCAAAATTACTTGGAACATCGCTCTGGTAAGCGACTGAACATGGTCAAAAAGTATTCCAGATTTAACTTGATTAAAAACCGGTGGAGCTGATGGCAAGAGGGATCTTTTATCATGCATCAATAGGTAAAAACCAACAAAAATATGAAGCAAACAGCGTGTAAACTATTACCTGCAGTTGCATAATCAAAGAATGCTAGTGCCCCGTAATGGTGTAAACAAGCAGCTACACCTTCAACGTCTGTAAGGATACCAGTTACATTGGATGCAGCAGAAAAGCAACCAATTAATGGCTTCCCACAATCTTGATACTTCTACAAAGACATCATAATTCTTTTTGCAGCGATTCATATAAAAGAAATCAATCACTTAGGTCTAAAAACTTATTAAATCTCTAAATCATAATTCAGAATAATGAACTTCTCCTTCCTTATCATAAGTAGCTATAATACGCGTATGAAAAAGGAAACTCAACATCAAAATAATAATAGGTGTTAAGATTGCTATTCCTCCTGTTAAAATCACGTCTATCAGAAGGATATGAAAAAGTAGAGGGGCTGCAATTCAACAGAACAAGTACTTTCAGATGCAATCACCAAATGAAAATACTACGTTACCTTCAGATTCTCTTCTAAATTACTTATGTCAACCCGACCATTCTCATCCTCTTTAGTCCAAACAATCTAAGAATAATATCAATTCAGTTGGGCATATGGTTAAAACAAACTATTCCAAACAAACAAACAAAACTAGCGAGGAATAAAATATCGCATAAAATACCTAATTAAAGGGACTTAGCTCTATAAGGAAGCTGCAAGGGCCGGCAAAATCATATATGCAGATGTTGAAGGGATTGATAACCAACAGAAATGACACAAATGAAACGGTGCAGTGTTCTTCTTGTCAGAATTCTGATGAAGCTGTCAGCGAAGCGTAAATGTGTCATATGCATATATATATATATATATATATATATATATATATATATATATATATATATATATATATATATATATATATATATATATATATATATATATATATAAAGAGAGAGAATTCAAAAATATACTTTCTTCTGTTGTAAACGTTTCGATATATTATCTTCATCAGTACTGATGAAGATAATACATCGAAACGTTTACAACAGAAGAAAGTATATTTTTGAATTCTCTATGTTTTATTTATATACTAAGTTAGTGCGGCTTTGACTTATTATATATATATATATATATATATATATATATATATATATATATATATATATATATATATATATATATATATATATATATATATATATATATATATATATATATATATATATATATATATATATATATATATATATATATATATATATATATATATATACACATATATATTTAAATATATGGGTAAGACCATTAATGATAGGTTAGAGAAATTAAGGGAGGAGGATCCGGGTATAGAAGAGGTGACTGACTATTTAGAAGTTAATGATTCTAGGCTAGGTAGATTTTATCTTTTACCTAAGATCCATAAGGGTCTTAGTAGTGTTAAGGAGCGTCCAGTCATCTCTAACTGTTGTTGTATAACAGAGCATATGTCGGAGTATTTAGATCACCACCTCAATCCGTTGGTCAGCTCCACTAGGTCATACGTTAAGGATACTAACCACTTTTTAGCTAAACTAGGTAAGTTAGGTAGCATACCGGATGGGGCTTTACTCTGCACTGTTGATGTAGTAGGGCTTTATCCAAGTATACCCCCATGGGGAGGGTCTTGGGGCTATGAGGGAAGCATTGGATGGGAGAGTTAATTCAACCGTGGCTACTGACACCCTAGATGGGTTGGCACCCCTCGTCCTCAATAACAACTATTTTGAATTCAATGGTAAGATATATAGTCAGAAGCAAGGGACAGCAATAGGAACGAAATTTGCTCCGGGATATGCTAATCTCTTTATGAGTAAGTTGGAAAGAGGTTGATGGAGGCTTCGGTGAACAAACCACTGGTCTGGATGAGATTCGTCGATGATGTTTTCTTTATTTGGACCCGTGGGGAGGAGAACCTGAAGCTTTTCATCAACTATCTCAACAGTAGCCATGAAACCATTAAATTTACTAGCGAGTATTCCCGGGAAACTATTAGTTTTTTAGATGTCCATGTCACTATGGGTGAGGGGGGAGTCCTGACAACTGATTTGTTTTGCAAGCCAACTGATACACATAAGTTCTTGTATAGGAAATCTTGTCATCCACGGCATACTAAAAAGGCGATCCCTTATAGTCAAGCCCTTAGGTACCGCAGGATATGTTCGGAGGATCGTCAGTTTCAGAGTAGGTTAGGTGATTTGGCTGGATGGTTAAATGATTGGGGATATGAAGAGTCACTGGTTAATGAACAGATAGACAGGGTACGTAGGCTGGATAGGGGGAGTCTTCTAGCTACGACAGGCAGGCAACCCAACCCGGGGAGGGATGATAGAATTCCATTAGTTATTACATACCTTGCAGCGCTCAATAGTGTGGGGAAAACATTAAGGGATCTCTCCATATGCTTTCCAATTCGGAAGAGCATAGGGTGGTTTTTCCTGAACCTCCGGTAACTGCATTTAGACGATGTAAGTACCTTAAGGACATATTAGTTAGGGCTAGACATACAAACAACAATAGCTGTGATACAAGGGGTTGTGCTAGTTGTGAAAAGTCCAGATGTCACGTGTGTCAATCTATGTCTGATAGTGATAGTTTCCATTCCCACGTAACTAAGAAGGAATATAAGATTAACTTTTCGTTCAATTGTGATTCCTCGAATGTTGTGTACTTGTTTGATTGTGTTGTGAGTGATTTTCAGTATGTGGGTAGTACTAGCATGCCTTTTAGGCTTAGGCTTAACAATTACAAGGCGTGCTATCGTAGGTTTAGGTCAGGGTCTTCAGTTCCCCAGATGGACTTCTTCAGGCATTTTTCTGAGGATGGACATCGTGGGTCTCTGGAAAACATTCGTGTTACTATAATTGATAAGCTTGTTGGGGGGGGGGGAGGATACGTGAGAGTTTCTGGCAACATAAGCTAGACACATTCACACCCCAGGGTCTTGATGTTAGGGAAGTAGATACATAGTATTATTATTTATTTGAGTTTATTGGTTTGTTTTTATTTACATACTCTCCGTTTTCCTCTCTTTACTATGTATTTTATTTCTCTTCCTGTTATTCAGGTTGCTCTACATTTTATTTATCCAGTCTTTGTTCGTATTAGGTTTGTTTGCTCTCTATATAATCTATTTTAGTTTCTGTTTGGCTTTCTTTCTATTGCATCCCTCACTTACACTGTTCTGTACGGTATTCTCTTAACTCCGGTGGGAGGGAGAGCATCATATTCTTTTAACACCCCTATCTTCTGTGCCAACTCTCATCTCTCCTCTTGTCAATTTTAGGTGTTATTCATTGTAGTCCTGTTGTATTGTGTAGAGTACGGTTTTGTTTTAGCATAATTATATATTGTTCCTTTGTGTTATGATTATAAATGCGCAAAATGTGGCTGGTATGATATTACTGATGAAGGCTTGTGCCGAAACGCTTGAAATGGTGTAATTCTATTTCTTGAATTCTCGTTATACTTATAAAAAAAATTACCTGGCTGATTCTAGCTTTTTGACGTTATATATATATATATATATATATATATATATATATATATATATATATATATATATATATATATATATATATATATATATATATATATATATATATATATATATATATATATATATATATATATATATATATATATATATATCTGGAGGCTCAGCTGCAGGCTACCCAGCGCATCAACTGGTGGCGGATAGTGGAACGGGCAGCAGATATGCAGTCGCGGACCATGCAGCAGTAGTGTTAACAGGACGTAGGGAGGTGCAGAGGGGTAATCTGCTTCTCAAGTAAAACCTGACAGATGTCCCACGACGGCACTATGATAGGGCGAGTGGAGGCCGCCTTAAAATAGGTCTCTGTACCACCAACGCCAAGTGGTTGAAGCTATAGATAACTGAGGGCTAAGGGAGCCAAACCCTAACAGAAAGTGGCCCACAGGATAGGCCTAGCAAGCCACTGTGGTGTTTCTGCTCATGCAACGCATGCCGAGCTGAAGTGCAATGGCCCCCAGTCCCCGACAGCCCTTTAGTGGGCAGGGGGTGCTAAGAATCCCCGGGTCAAAATTAAGCGTAAAGTCAACTTTAGAGAAAAGGCAAAGGAGTCAGTTGAAATTAGCGACAATAAACATATAAACTGCGAACGGGAAGGAAGAGGAGCTTATCGAAGTAATGAAAGAGAGAGAGCGTACAATCATGGGAATATGTGAAACAAGAATAAAAGGAAAATGCAATAAGGTCATACATCACAACTATAGGTTAATAGGTAGTGGTGAAGAAGATGGAAGGCATGGGGTTGCATTTATCTTGTATCCAAATATCGCAGATTTTGTAGAAGAAATCAACCTGGTAAATGAAAGGATTCTTGGAATATCAAGCAAATTTAAGAATACCAACCAGTAAGGCCGGTAGCAGAAAAGATACGATTCTACCAAACATTGCAGGGTGCTGTAAACGTGATTAAGTGCACCTCATAATATGTGGAGACTTCAATGGACACATAGGTACTCAAAGGGGAAATCTTGAAAAGGTGTTAGGAGAACACTGTATTGAAGATAGAAACGAAGATGGAAGAAGAATTGTAGACTTTGCAATAATCAACAGCATGGCAATAATAAATACTGTTTATGAACACAGGGAAAGTCAGACATGGACTTGGTACCGATGCAACGAGGCACGACTAAGATATACAGAAAAACCTATGATAGATCTATTTTTAACCAATGATAAGACGACATTGTGAAATGTGAGAGCGATACCATCAGTGTCATTGGATTCGGACAATAGAATGGTTGTTGCCACCCTAGGGCTAGAACACTGAAATATATGTCCAAATATAAAAAACTTAGTTATAGAACTGAAAAACTAAAGGGTACAGCGTTTAGGCTGAAATTCCAAGAGATAGCTGTAGAAAGTGTAAGACCAGGCAAAGAGTGCAGCACGGAAGAAAAATGGGAGCAAACAAAAGGTGCATAAAAACAGCAGCAGAGCAAACAATCGGGAAAAGGACAACCTACGAAGGCAAAAACAAAAGTACACCGTGGTGCACAGAGAGGGTACGGGAGGCAGTTAAGAATAAATGAAAAAAATTAGAAAGTGGATGAAAACACGAAATCACCAAGATAGGGTAGCTTACCAAGAGGCACGAAGGGAAACAGAAAATATCAAAATATCAGGAAAGTCAAAAGCCTGGAAGAAAATAGGAGGTGAGCTGAAAAGGGATCTTCAAGGAATAAGAAATTGTTATACAATCTTGTGAGAAACTATCGAAAAGGGAACAAGGAAATAGCATATGCTATCAAAGCGATTGATTGATTGTGGAAATTACAGAGGGATTCCACTGTTGTCACATGCGGGGAAAATGTACGGGCGAATTACTGAGAACAGGTTACGAACGCATGTTGAAAGCATCATTGGAGAATGGCAACACGGATTTAGACCAGGAAAGAGCACGACAGACCTAATCTTCACAATAAAGATGATACTTGAGAAGAGCTGGGAATGTGGAAAAGAAAAATTTGCATTTTTCATCGACTTGGAAAATCCCTTTGCTAGAGTTAATAGACAAGCCCAATGGGAGACGATATCAGATGAATACTATCCTATAACACCAAAATTAGTACGGATAATAAAAATATGTATTTAACGAATAGCTGTAAAGTAAGAAACCCAGGGTCAGAGAGTGGATGGTTTGAAATCATGACTGGAGTTAAACAGGGTGATGTGATATCGCCATTGCTTTTCATACATTCTATAGACAAATACATAAAGAACACTGGAGTGGGAAGATTTCATGAGGAAATATTGGCATATGCAGATGACGTGGCTGTAGTGGCGGACTCCATAACAGATTTACGAGAAATTTTACATAAATGGCATCAAGAAATGTCCCGTAAAGGAATGAATATAAATGTCAGCAAATGGAAAACTGAATTTATGTCTATCAATCGAATTAGTGAAGAGTATGATTTATACCTTGGAAGAGATAAATTAAAGCAAGTGGTAGAATATAGATACCTGGGCATAAAATTGGATTCAAAAAATAACCCAGGAAATGGAAATTGACAACCGAATCATCAAATATAACATTAACGTAAGATTTATGCACCCATTACTAAAGGACAAGAACATTAATAGGAATTGCAAACTAATAATTTATAACACAATATTAAAGCCAATAGTACTGCATGGAAGTGAATGCTGGTCTCTGACAACAAGAACTGAATCAAAAATACAAGCAGCAGAAATGCGTGTCCTCAGAACTATAAAGGGAGTCACAAGAAGGGATAGGATACGGAACACAGCAATAAGAGCAGAACTTAAGGTGGAGCCATTATTAGATACCATTGAGACAGAAGTTTGCAATTGTATGGACATGTCATGAGAATGTCGGACAGGAGATACCCTAAAAAGTCTTTACTATGGATACCACAAGGAAAATGACCAGTTGGAAGACCTAGACAACGATGGATTGAAGGAATACAACGGGCATTAGTGAGGAGAGGTACAACATTCCATGATGTGCATGCAGAAGGATGGTATGATGACCGAGTGGAGTGGAGACAAATCGTAAGGAGATCGACAACTGACAGATAGACTACTATCTACCAGGCGGATCGTGATGATGATGGTGGTGTTGATATATATATAAATATATATATATATATATATATATATATATATATATATATATATATATATATATATATATATATATATATATATATATATATATAATATATATATATATATATATATATATATATATATATAAATATATATATATATATGTATATATTTATATCCTATAATATATATATATATATTTATATATATATATATATATATATATATATATATATATATATATATATATATATATATATATATATATATATATATATATATATCCGGAGACTCAGCTACAGGCTACACAGCGTGTGTGTGTGTGTGTGTGTGTGTGTGTGTGTGTGTGTGTGTGTGTGTGTGTGTGTGTGTGTGTGTGTGTGTGTGTGAGTGTGTGTGTGTGTGTGTGTGAGTGTGTGTGTGTGTGTGTGTGTGTGTGTGTGTGAGTGTGTGTGTGTGTGTGTGTGAGTGTGTGTATAGTGTATAGTGTATAGTGTATAGTTATACATATATAGAAATATATAGAAATATATATATAAATTTATATATATATTGTATATGTAGACGTTGGTTTTCCTACTTAACTACTTAACTAAAAGTGCTCAACACAGCAGTGGAGTAAAATATATATGAAGAGATTAAAGGAAACTAAAATGCAACATACTCAATTACGTACCTGAGCATAACTGAGTATCTTGCATTAATTATTTACTTTAATCTCTTCATATATATATATATATATATATATATATATATATATATATATATATATATATATATATATATATATATATATATATATATATATATATATATATATATATATATATATATATATATATATATATATATATATATATATATATATATATATATATATATATATATATATATAAATATACAATCAGTAGCTAGCGAGTAACCAGGATTTCTCCTTTTTCGGTGCAAACAGAAAGGTTGATATAATGCTCAGAAAAACCAGGAGAAAATTAAAATTTGCCACCACCTGGGATCGAACCAGGGTTTCTCGCATTCCGGGCAAGCGTCGTAACCACTAGACCACAGTGGCTTGCTTTAACTACCCTGGTTTTTAGCACCTTATGGTCACTTTCGGCTTTCGCCTTTATCAAGCAGCTCTAATATATACAATCAGTATATATATATATATATGTGATTTTCACGGTTACTGGCATTTACTCATCTATGATAAGTCGAACAAATGGTTTCGTTTCTTTAGCTCTAAATTTAGAGTGAATTCATAATACAATTGAGCGCTTACAGCACGGCAATACTGTTATAAACATTTTCCAGACTAGGCCCTTGGCTCCCCTGTAACGTTAATGCATGAGAGGATCAACGCTCTTAAGATACCTAAATAGTCCTTTTATCAGGAATTAAACTCCTATCAATTGTTGAGAGAAATTCTTTTGGTGAACACTTCACCTTGACAGATCGAATATAGCTATAGAAAGAACGAGCTCTAAGAAACATTGCTTCGGCGGATAGGTAGATATTAAAGCATTATTAAGAAATACATAATTTTGAGAATCCGACTACACCCCAAGGATGCGTTCTTGCAGTGTAGTGTATACGGCTAACAAAAGTCACAATAAAACATATGTTATGAGGCAAGCATTAGCAGAAAAATGCTTGTCTACTACCTCAAGCAAACTACAAGTAATACGAGAAATATCAATGAATTCATTACCTCTCCTCCAATCTCCTTCCAGGAAAGCAAATTAGAATGATGCTCATATGGGCTTACAAAAACAACCTGCGACAAGAACAAACAACACTAAGTTATGTTTCACAAAAAGTGAGGAAATCTATTATGGATCACTAGAGGCAGGAATTGAAAGTTTTGTACATAAGACGGCACGACAGCACATCAGCAATACTTATAATTTTATCAGAAAACTTTAAAATACCTCATTCACATTCTCTAGTCACTAATGACTATCTAATGCTACTCATAATTTCCGTTCCCTTTTTACTCGCTTGCAAAAAGGAATTTCCTAATGGGCAAGTACTGTACTCAACAAAGACATTCAGCGTTGTAACTATACTGTTTCATCTCCAACCAACGGCTGAAATTCGATAATGCCAAGGGCAGATCTAGTACAATTTGGTGGTGGCCCTTTAATTGGTAAGATCCCGTATTACAGATAACATCAATATGACTTAAGTATGATTCTTCTAGTATGGTGGAACCAGTCATAATATCTTGGGAAGAGAGAATGAATGTGGGCCTAGGGGAAGCCTTCCCTGGAAAATTTATAGAATAGCATTATCTATGTTTCTAGGAAACTCCATTGTCAAATATAAAAATACACGCCTTTCATAGGAAAGAGGTTTGTACTAAAGAAACGTTCGACTACTCAAAAGTTAAGATCCAATACTAAATTGTCTTAAACCAAATAAAAATCAATAAGTTTATATTCATGTAAATACTATATTTTCATGGGAGCCTATCGCCTCTTCAACTTCATTCGTAATTATTTCCCTTGTTGCCTTATGCCTTTCAGTACTGTTTTCGTATTGCCTGTCTGTCTGTGTAACACTTAAGTATTACACAAACTCAAAAATTCATGCTAAGAACATCTTAAGAAAGTTTCGGAACTTCAAGAATAGAAAATGTTGAGAAAATTGAAATGCACGGGGAAGACTAAATTATAAAAAATTTGTACGTCCATTATAGATCATAAAACAGATGATATTATTGATATGTGTGTGAGACACCTAAAAAATTTAGTCGGCTAACTGAACGACTCTAATTTACAATAGTTTACAAAATTGGGAGTATGTACCTTTCCCGCTACCCCCTATGATTCAACCCGTGGATGTCTATTGCATTGTGGTTGTCTTGGACAAAAACTGGCTACTAACTTTCAGTCTTGCCTGGTTGTTTAAAGCTGCTCTATCCAAAAAGCATACTTTTTATTGAATGGACTAGAATGTAAGGACTATGAGCAGAGCATCAAGGTGGGGGTGCACACTCCCCACCCACCAGTAAATCCACGCCTGGGTATTACATTTTGGTGAGCTCTCAAACACCACACTTGTTCTGATCCCATCATTCAATTTCCGACCTCAGAAAGCTTTCAGAATAGAGAAATTTATTGCATAGGAACACACTATCACAAAGGCAAACAAATCAAGTATGCATAGCCAATTTCGTCAACACAATGGCAGATATCGGTACAGAGCGGCCCAACTTTGACCGTTTTCAAAGTGATAATGTTCTTTTTCCGATCGCTTTCAATTGGCCACGACAGCTGGAATTAATGCCAGAAAAGTAATGAATTAAAGAGAAAGCTCACAAGGAGAAAAGAAACAATAGCATCTTAGCAAATTAAATGTGTATTTTATACGATATGCAGAAATCAACTGCTCAAGGTGGTGGAAGGATTCTAAAGCGAGGATAATTTACAGATTATATGAACGCATCTAGTGGACATTACTCTTGAAGTCAAGATTGATAATGCTGAAACAGATAGATTCAGGTGCAACATAGGGTCCCCTCATGAAGACAGCTTAAGTGGCCCATTAATCAAAATACATGTAAACTATCCCCTGAGAGGTGAAATATAACAATAATCAATTGATGTAAGAGATACTACGGACTGTCAGCGGATTGGAAAAGTGGACAGCAGCATCTAAAAGTGCATGCTAGTGATTGCAAGGTTTTTACAAAACCAGAAAAGAAATAAGCCACCAGAGAAGAAATTGGATATAAACTTTGTATTTCTGCATCAAATTATCAAAAAATAACTGGCTAGCACTTAATCTGAAAATATTCAGCTGCCCACTAGCGGAAAGAAGAATAAGTCCACCGACGAAAGATTGCTGCAGACTATTGACAAGAGTACAATTCCTGCCAAAAATAGTTGGAACACCCACACAATTGTATTGATTTCGGACTCCTGTCGCATCTCTGTGACATCACTTTAAATGTAAACCCCCCCCCCTCAAACAATGTCTATTCGATAGCAAAAACAAGTACCTTTATAAACACACGTCACTTTTGGCCTTCGAGTTGCTCATATTTTCTTCATACAACATTGCTTAACGAGGGAGGGGATGCTATAGCTCGTATATAGCGTAAATTATAGCAAGTGTTCCAAGACTTTTGATAGGCATTGTACGTGCACACCAGTGGTGTAGAGTGGGATCTTCACCAGGATAATCAATGATAGAGTATGGCCAGGTGTGGTTAAGTGACGCTGGGTTAGCGTATCAGTTTGACAATGAAAAACCTGCGACTCTTCTTATATCAGCCAACAATAGCAGTATGTGTGGTGCACGAGTTTTAATAAATACGGGAGGACATAGCGCTCATTATCATACGAAGTCCTCATGCTAGAACCACAAATTGTCAAAAGCCCCCCTCCCTTAAATACGTCCTCATCACACACAAGGTGATGAAGATCATGTACTATATAGGCTGACACCCAAGCTTCTCTCTATAAAGAAAAAGAGTTTAGAATTGAGATTTCTTATGTACAATAAGTCATACATAATTTTCTAACCTCCCTTGAAAAAGCTTCCATTTAAAATAACATAAATACATAAGCCCCCAAAAGGTTAGTATGTGGATTTAAGGCAAGAAATTACATTGCTTGATACCTACTGAAGCAGACAAGAAGTAACATCAACAACGACACGCAAGACATGGTGCACAAGGTCAAAGGAGACCGGACAACCAGATATATTTCATCTAAGTCTACTAATCAAGAACCATCGAATGGTGTATGGTTTATTGGGGTAAGCCTTCTATTTCTAGGAGAGGCACGATTCTGCAAAAGTGCCCACAGTTAGGGCATACCATCTATCGGACAATAAATAGAACTGGTAAATACACCCTTCTAGTGCTCTTCATCCTTAGTAGATGGTCAGAACACTACGGATTTCCAACTTGAGATATTTAATTTAACAGATATGCAAACCTAAACATCTACTGCTGCTTATTCCACCACTAAAAGTGGTAAATATTGCGTTTCAATGACTTTTGTCTCCCGCTCAAAGTATTCCAAATCACCATGGATTGTCTAAATGTAAGGCTCTGGAAACTATTATGAGGTTAGAAGCTGCATATTTCTCAGCTTACTTTTCTTCTATTTTTATTTAGTATTAATGAATTTATTTATAAAATAGAGCAGTTTGATTGATAGAACTGTCTTTCAGGGTATTCAGTGGGTATGTCGAAATGAAATTTTTCGCTGACGAGACGAGATTAAAAGTGTCTATTTTTCGTTGCAACGAAAGAGGGCAACCAATCAAATTATTAGCCTTATACTTCAAACAAGCATGGCTGAATCACAGCTTGGAGAAGTCGACAAGGACCTTTCTAGAGTCTGCTAGACAATATCGCTGTCTGTGGGATATCAACGCAGAGTCCTACAAGGAAAGAAAAAAGAAATACAAAAATAAACGCACGGACAGAGTTGGCTCACGTATTCGGTCATGAAGATGGGTAGTGTTGGCATAGACAATAGACTCAATATTTCCTTAGTTATTTCCTTTGAGCAGACCTGTAGGCAGTTTCTAACAATGACGGTTGTAAGATCAGTTTGAAATAGCATACAAAATCAAAATATATCTTCTTCTTGTTTAATTAATTCACAGTAGATGTTGTTTTACATTCACTAAGATTATACATTTAGCGCACTTTCTCAAATGGTCTGCCGGGGCATGTAAACACATATGGCGGCAGGAAATGTGAGGTATCTACTACAGATTCGCAGAATTCTTCTCCGTCTTCACTACCTTCGTAGAATTAAAAGCAGACTGATATCAAAGAAGAGAAGGTCTTAGACAAGTCAAATATACTTAGAACGAAAAGACAAAGGTGAATACTATCTACTAATCAATGAATTGAGATTGGCTGACCACGAGTGCTTTTTCAAGTATATTAGAATGCCACCAAATACATTTGAATCGAATACATATTGACGGTGCTTTCAATGATTGCACTATGTATTTCATGCAAACCAACAAAACGAGGGAGGTAGCTTTGCCCAGTAGAACGTATAGCTATAATTCTTCGAAACTTGGCAACTGGGGCCGCTCACACAACCATTGCATCTAGTTACTAAGTTAGCCTAACAACAGTTGGGCGGATAATATTTGAAACGTGCGGAGTTTTGTTGGAATAATTGCTAGAGCATGGGTACCTGAAAGCACCATCAATAATTGCTGAATGGAAAAAATTGCCTTTGACTTTGAACAGAAATGGAATTCTCCTACTGCAATTGGTGCTTTTCATGGGAAGCATATTGCTATATTTGCATCCGCTGGTTCAGGCTCTGCTTTCTTCAATTATTATAAATTCACTCTAGTTGATATTGGATATAGTGGTCGCCAGGGTGATGTAAGTATGTATGCAAATAGTAATCTAGGCCATGCAATTGAAAATAATTCATTGAATATCCCAATAGCTTCTAGAATTGACACCAAGATCCTTCCATATGTGTTTTTGGATGATAATGCTTTGGATCAAAGTCCTTATGACTACTGTCCATTTGACTATACGGATGATAATTCACCAATAGGTATGAGACTTGATACATGAAGAAGGGAACATGAAAATAGTCAAGACTTTCAGCCAATTGGTTGTTCTATTTCTTCAAATAACTATTCCAGGAATGCCAAGAAGACATGAGAAGAATTTACAGAGTATATTAACAATGAAGGGGGCTGTAGAGTGGCAGTGACAAACAGTGAATAGAGCCTATTGAACGCATATTGTATAATGTTATAACTATTCCTACAAAGTGTTGATTTGACACTAAATAGTGGAAATGACATTCATTGTTTATTTATAACATTTTATGTGCACTTAGTATTAGAAACACATATCAAAATTGAGGTAAATAACTAAAATCTTGAGTTCTATTGTTATGACAAGCTTGTCACTTAGAAGAAAGTAAAAACTTATTATTTTTGCCAATAAACCTGCCATCCTGGCAACTGCTATCAAAAATTTAGTTGAAATGTTAAATTTAATAATCATAGGAAATAAAATATAAGCTGCCACAAATCTAGTTCAATTCTGTTTCTTTTATAAGGTCAATTGCATACATCAAGTTCTATGTCAAAGAGTAATTGACAAGCCCAGTTTCTTTAGTGGGAGCCCTTTCAGTTATGGCACTAAGCTCTTACAAAATAACATATCTTCACAATCATCTTCTTGTTATATTCAGTGCAAGAGCAAAGTGGGCACAGGGGTGGAAATTTGGGCAAAAATGACTATCAGAGAAATCAAACATAAGTGGCATGTCCAGAGACTAGATAAAATTTCAAATATATTGTAAAAAGATCAGCTCTATATCTTGTCTAGAACTGAAATTATGGCTTTTGAATTCAGGATTTCTGTGAAATAATGGGCAAGCTGTCATTGAAGGTGGATTTCCGTGAGAAATCTGTATTTTCTTGAAATTGAGTTCTAAAACTAACATCGAGCAAAATTTTTGTATTCACATATTTTTCTTGCATCAGATACATATTAAAGATATAAAAAATTAATAATGTAACACACTTCACCCAGTCGCTGATTCGTAATGAGCCTTTTTTGAAGTTGTGAATAAGATCAAACAGGTATTATTTTGATAAAACTATTGTAAAAAAATTTCTTCTTCAAAATGCACCTAGAAGATGACCTCCAGACATACACAAACTATATATATTCTGAATGACGTTTCTTTGAGGTGTTAGTACGCATTTGGCGCAATTTTGCAGACTGTTGGCGAGCCAACGGACTTCTCATAAAGAAAAGCCATTCTATGAAAACATTTACACTCTGGCAGTGAAGATGCACTAGCACAAGACTTTGTAAGAGCTTTTCTTCAGTCAAAGCATTTCTTCAATATATCCTTAAAATTTTTCAATGCTTTCAGGAGTTAAGGTACTGAATGAACAGTGAAAAGATATTCTTATTGCTCAGACTACAAATCTACAACTATTGGCAAACACAACATATAGGCAGCAACTTATTTCATCTATGGGTTTTATTTACAACTCTGTATATTTACTTTTCCTATCATCTTCTTCTCACACACAGGTGTGCATATAGCTGGATTGGATGCAAGGAAGGGTAGGGTGGCAAGGATAGGAATTGAAGTTACACACCCAATCATACCACGATATAGAATATATCAAGTTATAATATTGGTGAAATACAAGCCCCAATATTTTGAAACTACCTACAGGTCTGTTCAAAAGGAATAACTAAGGAAAGATTGAGCCTGTTGTCTATACCAACAAACAGGATGAAAAAATGTATTTGACATGCGCGAAAAATACACAGCGCCTTTCATGGATACGAAAATCAAACTCATTTGACAACAGGCACCATACTGAAATAGTTAACAATTTGCAAGGCAGCACTGCCAATTACTCTGTTCCGTTGTTTGAAAGTGGATTGTTAGAGCATATTACCAATTGTTACCATTGTCACTTAAGTATTTCCTTGCCTATCATTTACAAAATGAAAGCAGAGCAGTTTAAAGAAGATTCCTTACCAGGTTTATCATATTCAACGCTATTTAGAGATTTGGCTCCTTTTCTCAAGTGGGAGAATAACGGTGTTCAGATTCGAACGACTAGAAAGACAGCTGTATGCAATCTCTCGTAGTATTTTATATTATGACAATCCTATCAGGAACGCTTGAATTAGGGTCGTGTCTGGCATAGACAATATGGGATAGAGGCAAGGCAGGGGCACCTTTGGCATCATTGTCTGGGCTTTATCTGTTTTAGTAAACAACCAATAGCTCTCTCTCTACAGCTGATATCAATCCACTCTATCAAGAAAAATACCAAAACTTATCATTCCATGCCTGTTTATACGCTGTTCAGGCCTATATTGTAGATGATGTCAAGTGAACTCATTAAACTGACATTTATTCACAATTCTGACACATGGCAAAACAGTTATGTTGAATACTTTATTTCATTAGAGCTATGCTTCATTAATTAAGTTGTTGCACACCTGGAAAAATGTGTCTTTAGCCAGGAAATGTTATTGAATATATGGTTGTTTTTGAACTATTGTCCATATCCGATAGAAGCTGAATGGTGACTTCATAAAGCTGACTTTTACTCAAAATTCAGACACATGCCACAAAAAGTTATTTTTTCACATAATTCAAAGATCTACAATTATAACACATAAATACAAGACAATACCTCAAGGAGAATAAAAATACATTGCAACCTTGAGGCTTGACAGAAAACGTGTACATAAATAAACTACAAGATCTATCACATACATGTACCTACCATCACTGCCAAAAGTCATGGAACACATACATTACATCCATTTATATTACTTTTAACTCATAGATGTACCACGTCAATATAAACTGCATTGTCTGGTGAGTTTTCCAGAGACCTTTGGCAGTGATTGCAGGTACCTAATAAAAGATAGTAATCGAAGATAATAATGGTTTGGGAGGAGGAGAGGAAATCTCCCAAGTTACTTCAAGAAAATCTCTTTAACGATTTAATAAAATCTAATGCTGCTTTGATTATTATATTATTTGATTCAAAATTCAACCTTTCATCACCATAAAGGAGCATTGAAAATAATTCTACATTGGAAAGGTTGGAAAGACCACACGAAAGCAATACTGACCGTACGCGGCTGATGAGACTATTTCTCTGTTGATGATAAGAGTGGCAGTGCAGCAGTAAGTGTTCCGCGTCCTCAACACCGTCATTAATAGTGAACAACGGATTTATTGTAGTATTGAAATTGTGCCTAAACTTGTGATCGTTTAGTTCACTTAGCCCAACACGTAGTTGCGTGAGGTTCGCTAGCCTTTTAGGACTATGAATGCCATACACTTGTTCTGGAGTAGTGCGAATAATCCTAGATATTTTTGCTTTCACGATAGCTAATGGAGGTGCAGTTCTTGTTTCTGGATCAACGTTTTCCCATTCAGACAGACAATTCGGATACAAACTTGATTTATAATTGTCAGTTCGCGCACATATTTTTCCAATCACTGTTCTCACTCGAAAGGAGTAAAAAGGTTCCTGAAGACTTTTATTCAAAATTTTGACAAATGTCACAAAAATTTATGTTGAATACCTTATTTTATTAGTGCTGTACTTCACTAATCAAGTTGTGGCACAACTGGGAAAATTTGCCTCTAGCCAGGAAATATTGCTGAAAATATGGTTGTTTTGAACTATTGTCCATATCGGAGAGAAGCTGATTTGTGAATTCATAACACTGAAGTTTACTCAAAATTTTGACAAATGCCACAGAAAGTTATGTCCAATACCATCTTGTATTAATGTTGCACTTCACTAATTAAGTTATGGCACACCTGGGAAAATTTACCCCTAGCCAGGAAATGTTGTTGAAAATATGGTTGTTTCTATAGCATCCCATTTGGATAGGTGAAAAAACACCATATTTCCAACAACATTTCCTGGCTAGAGGCAAATTTTCCCAGTAGTGCCAGAGCATAATTAGTGAAGTACAGCAATAATAAAAAAGGTATTCAAAATAAGTTTTTGTGGTATTTGTCAAAATTTTGCGCAAAATTCAGTTATATGAAGTCCCCTCAGATGTATAGAATAGGCCCTAATACCATATAAACCATATATGATTGTAATTGCAGTGCTGATTATAAATAGAGTGATCAGGCTTAATTATACAGTTGCCTGCATGATATGGTTTCGACTAATCCCATTTCTGTCGAAATAGTTTGGTTGCCAGCCAGTGACCCGAAATGGAAATGGAAGAAAAGGTTCTGTGGAATCTTAGTCAGTAGCGTAGCATGGTGAAACCAGGTTGTACCGTTACCTATCCTCATACTTGGCTGTTAATTGACACCTGTAGGAACATGCGCACAACAACGATAGCTTTTCTGGTGTGAACGGTTAATAAATTACCATTTAAATATGACTTTCTAGTCGCACTGTCCTCATCTGATTACCACTGTTTACTGTCCTCACTTTACAGAGCGCCTTCGCAGTTAATACCGCCATTCTGAGCTTAAAAATTTTTCCCATCCTGTTATACCAACACTACCCATCTTCATGACCGAATACGTGAGCCAACTCTGTCCGTGCGTTTATTTTTGTATTTCTTTTTTCTTTCCTTGTAGGACTCTGCGTTGATATCCCACAGACAGCGATATTGTCTAGCAGACTCTAGAAAGGTCCTTGTCGACTTCTCCAAGCTGTGATTCAGCCATGCTTGTTTGAATTATAAGGCTAATAATTTGATTGGTTGCCCTCTTTCGTTGCAACGAAAAGTAGACACTTTTAATCTCGCTTCGACAAAAGAGATAGGTTCTTCTGCGCATGTGTCATAACGACAACTTTCGATAGTGCGAAGGATCTCGCCTGGTAGAGATACGGCTTAGCATGAACTTCCTATTCTACCATCCATATTATAGCCACACAACTCTCTCTTCCTCGTAGGGCCTCTGAACATCAGCTCAAAGTACTTTGATTGCTCATAATAGCCAGCGTAATGCTATTATGACATAAATTACATAAATGACTTGCCATTTGCTCTAAAGAAGGACAAGGCTACAATGTATGCCGACGACACAGCAATCTCGTATTCTTCTAATACAAGTGATGAACTGGACCTAGTAATCAACGAGGAGCTCTCATGCATTGAAAAATGGCTACAGGGCAATAAGCTTTCCCTTAATGCAGTCAAAACCCAAGCTATGATAATTGGCTCTAAGCCAAAAGTTAAAAACTAAAGAATAATCCTGGCACACTTCCTTCTTATAAGGTAGGGGGCGAGAAATTGACCTAATAAACGAAACAAAAATACCTCGGAGTCGTGATTGATAATTGCCCTACCTGGGAAAGTCACATTAGCGCGCTACAAAAGATCTCCAGAGCAATTGGTCTATTGAATTATGCGCGAAATTTTGTTTAAACTGGTACTTTGATAAATTTATATAGAAGCATCATAGAGCCACATTTCAGCTACTGTTGTTCCGTCTGGGGCTCTTGTGGTGCTTCAAAGCTAGACATGCTTCAAAAACTGCAGAAAAAAGTCGCCAGAATAGTAAAAATAGCCCTTTTGATGCATTTGCAGCACTTTGCTCCATAGACTAGGCTGGCCATCAGTACAAAAGCTGATAAATAAAGAAACAGGTTCCATGGTTTACAAATCTCTTAACTCTCTTGCACCTCAATATCTTAGTAACCTTTCGTGAGATTATCCGGGGTACATCAAAGAGAATTAAGAAACTCAAAATCAGACCTTGCAATACCCATGTTGAGAACTGGCAATGGCAGAAATCCTTTGCGTATCGTGGGGCCAGTCTCTGGAACAGTCTCGATTTCGATACACAGATGGCTCCCACAATCAACGTCTTCAAGTTGAAACTCAAGGAAAAATAATCCTTTTATATATATTGAGGTGCACTTTGCATATTTATATTTATACATCTTTGATTTAGTCATATTCCGCTCTTTTTATTCTAAATTTTGTAGTATATAACTTTTTAATTTTGTAAGTAATTTTTGCAGGGTAAATTGTAAACAGTATTTAGACTGCATTTGTACCCTGGGTAAATAATTTTAAAATGAAAAAAATGCAACACGAGAGACTGTCAGTAAATTCAATTTCATATAAAGTTAAAATTTGTCTGAAATTGTAAAGCATTCAGTGACTACCCTGAATACCTCTGACGCAGCCACATCGGTGTACACAATAAGGAAACATGAAAGCAAACACTCTGCAATCAAGTTGTCTTCAGGGCTAAATCATAGAGAATAAAGACACTTGAAGCAGTTTTCCTTACTTCAAAATTACTCGAAGGGAAAATACGCGGTGCATATAGTAGAGAACATCTCTGTATATATGTAAATGATGGCTCTCCAATTGGCTTCATCTAAAAAGCGCTGGTGCTAATCACTAACAGATACGGAAGCGATCCAATCATAACTTAACCCAAGAAACATACTTAAGTTTGAAAAAAACTACTTCAAAATAAAACAACCAAAACTGTTCCGCTTAAGTGTTGCTTCCATTAACTCATCTACGATTACCAAATATGAGATCTACAATTATCAAATCTGACAAAAAAATTAAGCTGCGCTTGCGAACTTGCAAGTAAAATAAACTTACAGGTGGCCTCTGCATGTTCATGGCATGAATTAGTTTATGAATGGCTCCGGTTACACCACTGCTAACAAATATCACAGCATCCATTTCAGTGGCATTCACTAAACTGCGAATTATATCTCTACAAAAAGAACATCAAAATTTTATGTATTGATGCGAAAAACAAAACAAAATACTTAACACAAACAAATAGCCAAGCACAGTACTGCTTTTGAAGAATGTCATGGGAGTAAATCGAAATTTTTATAACTTTCTGGATGCACTCAACTAATGCGGCGCCAACATCTGAATAACACAATTCGTACTAAATTCCCAAAAACAAGGTGAAAACTCAGAATTCCATGACTTTTCCTTTACTTTCTAATACGCAACAATCCTTTATTATTCCAGGTTCTATTTGAATTGGCCGAAATTCAACCTATTCCCAAAGTTCCCAGGTTTTCCAGGTCCTGCAAATATCCTGTTTAATTGTCCTATGCATTGCATATATATATATATATATATATATATATATATATATATATATATATATATATATATATATATATATATATATATATATATATATATAGGATAAACAAAGAAATGACTCTGAATCTTCAAGTGACAATTTTTCGCTACTAGTTTCACCCGTTCATGCGGGCTCTTCAGGCTAAACTAAAAGATTTACATTGGCAACCTATTTATATTAATCTTTCTGAGTCTTTGTCATATGGCGTAAAATTTAAAATCATTTACATGTTGATATGGCGTAAAATTTCTAATCGCTGCATATTCGTATGGCGTAAAATCACTGATCGGTTATATGTTCATATAGCGTAAAATTTCTATGTGCTTAATCATTGTCATCTGACGCCAGATTCAACTTCCTCCTCGCTCTTGTTAATTTTCTAACATGAATAGGAATTTTGGTCCTAAGGCCAATCTTGTCCTCAAAATTTGTTACTTTTACAGTATCAGTTCTAATGCAATCATCGCTGCTATCCATACGAGCGTTTGGCTTTGTTCCATTCGCATAGGTATTTTGATTGTTATGAGTTCCAAGCACTTTCTCAAGTTTATCTATGTTTCCACCAATCTTTTCAAGTGCAGAGTGGTCGAAAAATTCACCATTTTCTTCTGCATGCATCTTTCTTTCAAGTTCTTCCATGTATGCGCGTTCATGCTCTCTAAGTATGGCTAAAGTATTGTCAGTAAGTACTTCCTGTATATATATATACATATATATATATATATATATATATATATATATATATATATATATATATATATATATATATATATATATATATATATATATATATATATATATATGTGAAAAGTCTGTTGGTACTACAGAACTTCACTATTGCACGAAAAAGCGGGAAAATTGCTTTAGCATACTGAAAGCTTTTTTCGTCCGACACTCGTCAGAGTATGAAACGTCGGATAGCGACCGAAAGGTGAACCGAAATATATAGCCAGATGCGGGTACACGTGATATGATGAATAATGCGTCTATTTGGCTCTATGATTGGCCAATTAGCACCTATTCACCATTGTTTACTTGAAGAGTCCAAGTGAAAAAACGAACTCTTTTTGTTTACACAAGACTGGGTTTTGAGTCTTGATGTAAACCGATTCCAAAACACCTAAATGAAAGGACGATCTTGCTTGCCCAATGATCCGAAAATTATCGTCTGTATATGTTTTGGCGCATTCTGGATTTGTAATAAGATGTTATCCTATGGCCGAATCACTTTTCATTTTAGAAATAGAGTTTTTACACATACGAGGTGGCTGTTCTCTTGTTGTTGTGTTTTTCGTCCTGATGCTCGTGGGGACATGTTGTTTTATTCTGTCTGCTAGTCTCTGCGTGGTGCGCCCTACGTACCGAGCTTCACATCGGCACGAAAATTCGTAAACTACACAATTTTTTTGAGTGGTAGGAACGCTATCTTTTTTAGCAGATGGTAGCATGACTCTAGTGTTATAAACCGCACGGGGCTTCACAGCATAGAAGCAAGATGTAATGGCTTTGTTAATTTGGTTTTCAATTTGTTAATGTTTCTTCAAAATTTGAAAACCAAATTAACAAAGCCATTACATCTTGCTTCTATGCTGTGAAGCCCCGTGCGGTTTATAACACTAGAGTCATGCTACCATCTGCTAAAATAGATAGCGTTCCTACCACTCAAAAAAGTTGTGTAGTTTACGAATTTTCGTGCCGATGTGAAGCTCGGTACGTAGGGCGCACCACGCAGAGACTAGCAGACAGAATAAAACAACACGTCCCCACGAGCATCAGGACGAAAAACACAACAACAAGAGAACAGCCACCTCGTATGTGTAAAAACTCTATTTCTAAAATGAAAAGTGATTCGGCCATAGGACAACATCTTATTACAAATCCAGAATGCGCCAAAACATATACAGACGATAATTTTCGGATCATTGGGCAAGCAAGATCGTCCTTTCATTTAAGTGTTTTGGAATCGGTTTACATCAAGACTCAAAACCCAGTCTTGTGTAAACAAAAAGAGTTCGTTTTTTCACTTGGACTCTTCAAGTAAACAATGGTGAATAGGTGCTAATTGGCCAATCATAGAGCCAAATAGACGCATTATTCATCATATCACGTGTACCCGCATCTGGCTATATATTTCGTTTCACCTTTCGGTCGCTATCCAACGTTTCATACTCTGACGAGTGTCGGACGAAAAAAAAGCTTTCAGTATGCTAAAGCAATGTTCCCGCTTTTTCGTGCTATAGTGAAATATAAATATATATATATATATATATATATATATATATATATATATATATATATATATATATATATATATATATATATATATATATATATATATATATATATATATATATATATATATATATATATATATAAATATATACATATATATGCTAGCTACTGATTGCATATATAAGAGCTGCTTGACAAAGGCGAAAGCTGACAGTGACCATAGGGTGCTAAAAATCAGGGGAGTTAAACCAAGCCACTGTGGTCTAGTGGTTACGACGCTTACCCGGAATGAGAGAGAACCTGGTTCGATCCCAGGAGGTGGCAAATTTTAATTGTCTCGTGACTTTTCTAAGCATTATATCACCCTTTCCGTTTGCACCGAAAAAGGAGAAATCCTGGTTACTCGCTAGCTACTGATTGCATATATATATATATATATATATATATATATATATATATATATATATATATATATATATATATATATATATATATATATATATATATATATATATATATATATACGGATATAACGTACTTCAAGGGACCAACTGATTTGGTACGTTATAACCGAAGTACGCTATAACCGAAGTAAAAGGAATACACCAGACTTAGCAAAGTATAGAATGGTATATGCTTTTGGATCGCTCCTGTAGCTTTTAAAGATTGAAATAGTAAAACTAGAGGCTAGGATAAGCGTCATAACATGGAAAGATATTGAAAGACTAACATAAAATTTAGTAGTGGGGCAGTTTTAATAAGGCGCCCCCGAATGATAGTGGGACAAAGGGCCCCCGAACGATAGTGGCACAAAGGGCACACAGGATCAAAAGGGCACCGACTAGAATAGGCACCTCTTTGGGACCTAAGACGCTTCTTTGGAACATTTTCGTTCCAACGTTTAGCAAGGGCTATATTTCTTATAATCATATCATATAATTTATGTAGCTTACGGTACCTCCGTTGTACCATATCAATGTCTGACAAGGGTTCTTTTGCATTGCAAAAAAGGGCACTTTTGCTCCCCCTGCTCCCTCAAATAACTGGCAAGAGGGCGCATGCTCCCCTCTGTCCCCTCTGTCCCCTCTGCCCCCTCTCCAGCGTCCCTGGATTTAGTTGCCATGTTCATGACTAATGTTTATCTCCTGTAAGGTCTAAACAGGTTTGTAAAGTGCTTCTGAACAGTCTTTTTAATCCAAGCGTTTTGTACAGCAGCATCAAATGTGTGGTTGCTTGGTACACGAATAATATGCTTACTTAAAACAGCTATTACAGGTAATCGTAATAGTATTGATGATTTTTGCGACTGATTGGGAAAGGGAAAAAGCAAAAGCCGCAAGGAAGTACGTTATAACCGAATATATTTGTCTTGAGGGGCCAAAAGAGGGTACGTTATAACCGAAAGTACGTAATAACCGAGTACGTTATAACCGGAGTATTTTTATAAGGGTTTGTATGAGCCTTTTGCCGGGACCGGCCACTATGGTACGTTATATCCGAAGGTACGTTATAACCACTTGGACTCTTCAAGCACTCTAAAGTTAAACACGAATACTGGGAAGATCAGCGCTCTCTTTTTAGTAGGGCTAAATTTTTATTTCTGATAATATATTTTAATATTTGTAAAGTAGTTATTCATCTAAGCAGAAGGTTGCATTTCGTGTATAAACAATTCAAACATACAAGATATAAATTTCACATGCAGTGACCTCTATGCTATTGCAGAAGAAAACTGTGGGTATGATAGCAACTGAACGGAACTATTAAACATTTGTGACAAAAGTCTGACATATATGTGAAATTCTCGGTCAATAACGATAAAATATCGCTTCAAACATCATAAGTAAAAACGCAGTAAAAATAAGGTAGGCTACTAGTCTGAAGGGATCTACTCTTCGTTAGTCCCTCAAATACAAAACTAGGCGCAAAATACACACAAAGGTATTGAATAGAACTTCAACTTCAGAAATTGACAATTAATTCAAGTAATCTATATCATTTGCCAACATTTCTGAGCCCTAAGCGAACGTCGGAAAATGCGAGTGAGATTCAGGCTATTTATATTTATGGTAGAACTTCAGCTGACAGAAAGCAGCACAAGTATACTGCTGTTCTACTTTCAAGTGTTCCATAAGGTATATGTACCCAAAAAAGAAACTGCTAGGATAACAATATCAGGCAATGTACGGCTATAGTTGTATCTCTGATGAGAACGTTGGAAGATGGATTAAAAACGGAGGAAGAACAACGGATACATCCTTGTTTTCCGAACATATCAAACAATGATTACTAATCTACACCCTGTAAATTTTGTCTGCTATCAATGGAGGTGATAAATGTTACTTGTGTACAACACAGCAAACTGGCAACTTATTTAATGTCACAGTATGGCATTGTACTATAACTTTGCGTTTACGTATGAATTTAAAGTTATCTGTAGGTACAACTTTTCTTCAGCATTATCTGATATCAAATCTAGCGGTTCTGAAACAATGTGTAATACTTTTTCCTAAATTGTAGACAAGCACAGATTTCGATCAGAAAAACTGGTCCTTCAATACTAAAGTCAGTTTCTCAACATACTAATCATATCGTTTAAAATCAAAGTTAGTTTCTGAACATACTAATCATATCGTTTAAAATCAAAGTCAGTTCTCAACATACTAATCAATATCATTTGAGGAGGTGAGGAGTCCTTCCTAGGATTAAAACTGTTACGTTTCTCAGAAAATATTCGCAATAGAGGCCGACAAGTCTAGGTGCCCATTCCACATTCTATCCAAGATTCAATATCTCTTACTGGGTCTAAAACAAAATCAAACCTACCACTGCCGATTCATCCCAAACGTAGGGATCATGTGATTCTAACTTTCTATGTTTTTTAATCAAATTTTATTCAACGTACTCACTATTTAGTTACTATTTTTAGCTTATATACTTATATATTGAAGAATTTTAGTTGGCCTAAATTAGCTAGTAGCTATGTATCTTTTGCTAATCAACTTTAAAGAAACTGAAAATTGTAAAATAATACTACATGAAACTAAATTTCAGGGACAATAGCCCTTATTGTCATGTACACAACAGAGACTCACAACATCGTCAACTAAAGGACTAGCCTCGATTTGTAACAGTCAATTATGATTTCCAGAGACAACATCCTTCATTGTCCAGCTCACCAAGGATTCAAAATTTTTGGCTGTGTTATGAGTATCAATAGCATGCCCGCTTTTGGGGCTTATGATTGTTCAGCAGAGCGCGCGTCTTTGCGGCTTTTGATTTGCTCAATAACATACACCAGACTCTACTATAGAGCGCAGTCTTTCATATATTGATATGTGCAATAAATTCAGTGGCAGTGGTGCTTTCTAACTATGCTATAGATACTATGCAACACAATATGTATTTGATGTGTTACAAAGGAAGCATATGAATGCCTTCTCCTAAAGAAAGGGCTAATTCTACTGGCTGCCATTGCCTTAGAATTGGAATGCCGACAAGATACGTTACTTCGTTAAGACCAACGAAGTAACTTATCTTGTCGGCATTCCAATTCTAAGGCAATGGCAGCCAGTAGAATTAGCCCTTTCTTACTGCCCTTGCAGGCAGTTGCATAGAACGCGAAACAAAAACATTCATTCTAGAAAAATAAAAAGAAAATAGTAGACATCGAATTAGCTCTTAAGTAAGATAATGATGCAATTTGGAGCTTCGAGTGGGCCGAGTGTGGTTGATCCCATAGTAAGTAGCACACAACTTTCTGTGAGAATAAAAGGACATAAACGCTAGGAAAAAGTCAAAAGAGATATTACACAAATACAATACATAACTGGAAATCATGCTCTGGCTAATTTAGGCCATTTAAAATTCTTCAATATATAAGTATATAAGCTAAAAATAGTACTTCGAATAGTGAATACATTGAATAAAATTTGATTACAAAACATGGACAGTTAGAATCACATGATCCCTAAATTTGGGATGAATCGGCAGTGCCAGGTCTTATTTTGTTTTTAGACCCAGTAAGAGATATTGAATCTTGGATAGAATGTGGAATGGGCGCCTAGACTTGTCCGTCCGGGAAGTACTGAAAGAAACTGAGGAATTACAGGAAGGACGGCCAAGCGCTGGCTCCCAAGGTATAATAGGGGTACTACCATAGGGCCCTACAAGGGAGTAACAATCTCCAAGAACAGTTAACTGTAATGAATACAATGTGAAAAAATCCCACCCAAGGACACACTCAAGAGGGGAAAGGACATTATCGCAAACTACAAATCCTACAGCATACAAAAACGCACTGCCCGGAAAAGACAATGAAACAGTGATAGAACAAGAAGAATTTAAACATTGATCAGTAATAGAAACACACAGATTGGCTATGCTTCATAGCAACTGGGGTGGTTGCCTTTGGTGTGCTAAGGAAGACAAAAGACACTCATAAATACTGGAACTTATGAAAGATTTCATAGAACAAGTATCAACAAGAGCTGATACCAGCACATCTTCGATATTGTAGCATAAAAGAGGCTGAGGAGGAATGTCGGACGCGTTAATGTTTGAAGCAGAATCAACAAGACAAAGAGAGGGGTACCGGTCACCACAGCCTCTTAATAGCGAGGCACCCCTTGGTAGTCTACAGAATTTAGAGACTACCAATTGTGAAGGGAAATCCTTATGATTGGCACAGTCCTTTCTACGTGTGGAAAATAGATCTTTGCACGTCCGGCACAAGAATAGAATGCTCAACACAGGAACAAAACCACTTTGACAATTTCCACTGATCAGCTTATAAACCTCTACTCAACTCCAACTCTGATTCAACGTACAATTTTTACCCCTTATATACCCTACAATTCTAATTTAATCGATTATATGAAAAGCGATATAAGGCAACAGCTAAAATACCTATGATGTAACCCCTGATCCTACGCAAATAAACAAAACATCTTATTGGGGAATTAGTCCTTGTTGCTAGGTGCGAGTGTCTATGATTAATAGGACTATTGGCTACTTCCTACGCACAAACACAAAGTTCACCTATTTCAAAACCTAGGCTACGCTTAGACTGAATATAGTAATTACGTAATTTAACATATATAACTCAAAGTTAAAACCCAGTTTATTCTCAACACACTCCCCCTATTTTAGTCCAAGGGAGCTAAAATATTTGCCCATATATGTCTATAGTTCATCATCATTTTCGTCTGCCAAGTATTGAATTAGTGCTTTAGCAGTTTCTTTTGCTCCTCTAGTTTGCTTGATGACCACACTGTCTGGTTGGAAGTCTTTAGCTTTCGGATTAAGCTTCCATGTTTCTGTCCTAAGTTCCAATGGATATACATGCTGTAAGGGTCTTTCCATTATACCTTTTCCTGTTCGTAGTTTTACTCCTCTTACGTTTCCATCTTTCTCTTTGATTAAGGATGTTACTATTCCAAGTTTCCAGAATCCTCGATTTTTCTCGTCTCCCTTGATAATTACTACTTCTCCATCTTTTACTGTTGAATTTGCCTTTCTCTTCTGAGTGTGTCTCTCTCTAAGGGCTTTCACATACTCAGATGTCCAGCGATTCCACATTTGGTCTTTACACCTTTGTAGGTACTTTTCCGTTTAATGTAGGCCAACCTTTCATCTTCAACATCAAGATCAATTTCCGGAGTTCTGATGCTCCCACCAAGAATAAGCATATTTGGAGTTAGTGGCTGAGAATCAAACTCCTCTCCTTGGTACGTTAATGGCCCGTTGTTCATCGATATTTCAATGTCAACAAGAACATCTTCCAACTCCTTGAATGTTAGCAGTGATTTTCCAATGGTTCAATTAAGAGTACGCTTCATGATTCCGATTAGTCTTTCAAAAAATCCGCCCCACCATGCTGCACGGCTGAGAATAAATTGCCAAACTATTTGACTCTTACCCAAGTAGTTTGTCAAATCTGTGTTCTTCTTCAATTTCTTGATCCATTTACCAATCGCCAGAAATGTTTTGCCATTATCGCTCACTAGCCTTTCTGGTCTTCCTCTCTTTGCAATAAACAACTTCAGACTGTGCTGGAACTCTTCTGCTGTTAAATCTGGCAACAATTGCAATGACACTGCTCTGGTTGTAGTATAAGTATATAAGACAACATAACACTTAGTCTGCATTTTCTTCTTAAGTCGATAGATGATTGGTCCCGCGAAGTCTACACCAGTTACTTGGAATGGTCTTCCTGGAGTTGTCCGAAATTCTGGTAAGTTTCCTTGTTCTGGGGCTTGAAGAGGAATGGATCGATACTTCTTACATCCTCGACAGCTATGAATGATGGACTTCACGAGTCTTCTCAGCTTTGGAATCCACCAATGATTCCTTGTTCTCGCCATGGTTGAATTGACTCCCCCATGCAGGGTCTGAATGTGCTCATGCATGATCAACTTCTTTGTAAACGGATCTGAATCTGGTAGATAGATAGGATAATCTCCTTCAATTCTTCCATAGCATCTCAGTATTCCTCCTTGATCCTTCTTCAAATTCAGCTTCTCCTTGTGTTGCTCGAAGCCAACTACTGTTTATGCATCTGATTGAACCTTTTTAACCCAATGCTTCTTTGCTAATTCGATTTCAGATGTTATAGAGGTCCAATGTGTTGCTTTCCTTGCTTACAGTTTAAGAGAAATCGATTAACCCATGCTGTTACTCTGATGGCCTTCCAGTAAGAGTATTTCTCCATCAATGTCCAGAGTGCATTATCCTTAGGTTTCTCAATGGTTTTCATCAATACCTCTTTGACGAGTTTTGCCTCCTCACTGCTTTCTTTTGGTGGCTTCAGAACAATGTTTTCTGGCCATTGCAAAGGATTGCCCAGCCATTCTGGACCCTTAAACCATAGATCCTTCAATTTATCTGCAATTGCACCTCTGCTTCCCTGATCAGATGGATTCTGGTCTATTGGTACATGTTTCTAGCTGATGTCCTTCTTCTCTCGAATTTTTCGTACTCTGTTGGCCACAAACTGCTTGTATTGATTTTGATCTTGAATCCAGTACAGAGCAACAGTGCTATCTGGCCAACCATGACATGAAGTGACAGGGTACCTCTTGAGAATGTTTCTTGTGTTTTCCAGCATATTTTCCACCATGTGTCCACTAATCAATTCCAGTCTTGGTATAGTAAGATTTTTCTTTGCCACTCTTACCTTTGAAGTGAGGAGTTCTTGTGTTGTCTCCACTCCATCTGAAGCTACAACATATATTGTCACACAACATCCATCTTTGCTGGCGTCACCAAATCCGTGTAGTTGGATATTCTTGACTGCTTTCAAAGACACATCTGGGTACTGAGATTGATTCAGGTAGCTGCCTCTGCCATTTTCCCCATTGCTTGGCCAATGATTCTGGTAGTTGTTTGCCCCATGGAAGGTTATCTTCACAGGCTTGTCTATACAATATCTTGGCTTTCAATAACACTGGTGCTGCTATTCCCAAAGGATGAAAGACTCGAGCCATACCTCTGAGAATTCCTCTCTTCATTGTTTCAATTGTCTCCTTTGCAGGCAGAAAATTCACTGAAATCAGATCTTGATTCTTGTTCCACTTCTGTCCAAGGATACTCGCCTCGGCGTTTTGTGTTCCCAATGACTCGTCTGCGTACGTCTGAGCTTTGTGTAATGATGTACAGTCTTCTAACTCTACTGCATATGAATGCCATTTATGCAGTTGAAATCCCCCATTCTTGAACATGTTGATCATTTGCCATTTCTTGTCATGCAACTTGCTGATCTCATCACCACCAGATATAATATCATCCACATATAGAGAATCACGAATTTCTTCTACCACTTGAAGTTGTTTCTCTTCGTATTGCTTTAGGTGTTCTGCTAATGTTGCTCCTAAAAGAAATGGACTCGGTCCTTCACCAAACATTGCCCTTGTGAACCTGTATTCTGCTATTTTTCTTGTTTCCAAATCACTCACCCAATGTAGTCTCATTGCATCTCGATCTTGCTCTGCAATCCATATCTGCAAAAATGCTTGCTTCAAATCACCAGTTAACGCTATTGGCTTCATTCTCTTCCTCAGTATCACATCAAATAACAATGGTTGTAATGATGGTCCAACTTCTAGGCAATCGTTCAGTGATGGACTCTCACTAGAGGCTCTGGCAGACGCATCGTAAACTATCCTCAATTTCGTAGACTCAGCTTGTTCTCGAATAACAGCCTTGTGTAGAATGTAATGAACTACTTCTCCAGTAGGTTCTTCTGGTGCAGGCTCCAAGATTCCTTCAGCTAATTGCTGTTTCATGACATCATCATATTGCTGCAGTAAATCCCTTCTTTCCAGTTTCTTCAGGGTACCATTCAGTCTCTGTAGGCTTACTTGTTCATTTGTTGGCAAGTCTGGATGGTTCTGCTTCCATGGTAATCTTGCTTCATAGACTCCCTCTGGTTTCCTCACAAGTTGTTCTTTGAAATCTGCATAAACATCTTGCTGATCACCTTCCTTTATGTTACTTAGTCCAAGGACATCTAGGCTGTATAATGTCTTCAGATCTTCTTGAGCAGTTGTTTGCGCAAAGTATAGCTTACCAGAGTCCTCCCCCTTTCCAGGTGCCATCAATGTCCATCCAAACCTCGTTTTCTCGGCTGTTGGTTCACCAGGTTTTCCAACTCTCTGAGGCTCTTCAAGTTTAGCTGCATTGTAATCACCTGCTCCAAGAACAAGATGTATCGGAAACTTTTGCTTTTTACTCACATCAGCAATGTTGACTCCTCTAAGATGAGCATACTTCTCAAGGATACTAACAAAATCAGGGTTTGGAACTTCTGTTACCACTGGTTTATCCAATTTAGTGATTTCTGTCGTCATTGAAAAGTCTCCAACTATAGATTTCAGTTCAGCAGCATAAACTTCCAAAACGGTTTTCTTTGTTCCAAGCATCATTTCGATTTCTCCAGCTTCCTTTCTGAGCATCTTCTTTTCCAATGCATTAATCAAGCTTGATGATGCATATGATGTACTGGCTGCTGTATCCAGGATTGCTCTGCATCGTATAACATCAACATCAACCAACACCATTGGATGGATGACTTGTCCACTTACTGTAGCTGCCAAGAGATTCTCTTTTCTCTTCTCACAAATGGATGTGTGATGACGTCCACTACATACTTGAACATGACACTGAACTCTTGCATTTCGCAGCTGTATGACAGTTTCCTGTGCAATTGTAGCAGAGCTTGTTTTTCACCATATGTGACTTGCGTTCTTCTATTGATTTTATTTGCTTGCAATCTGCTGAGCGGTGATCATCTTTGTCACAGTAAACACAAGATTTAAGCTTCTTCGTCTGCATTTGGAATCCTCTTTCCTTCTTGAATCGGGACGGTTTTGGATCTTCTCTCAGCTTCGGTTTGCTGGCTTCCTCTACTGATTTGATTGGATTTCTGAAGGTCCATTCTCTTAACGACTCTACCAGTTTTGGAAAATCCCACGATCCCCATTCGTCTTCTATCCTAATAAGATCTGATTTAATGCTCTCCAATTTATCCAGTGTCATTCTCACCAATCCTTCCACTGTGCTTAGCTTCTTCAATGTCTTCAGTGACAGGACATTAAGGTTTAATTTCTGATAGAAATCATGGATCTTCACCACATCATGACGCATGACCACTGTCAGACTAAGGATCTGTGTTACATGAGCATTGAAGATCTCTGAATCGATGCCATATTTCCTTTCCAGTGTTTCCTTGGCTTGCTGATAACCTTCACTGCTGAATGGGAGTCCCAATATCTCCTGCTTTGGCTTTTCCTCCAAAAATTCTTGAAGATAGGTCAGTTTGGCTCCATCTGCAATTGCTGAACCATCAATCTGGGATGTGAACTGCTCCCAAAATCTCAGCCAATCAATATAAGTTCAATTGAACTTCGAAATCACCAACTCAGGTAGCTTCACTTGAGCCTGTTGCTGCTCCATTTTCTTCAACCTTTGTTTAAATTGTTCATCCTCGTACTCTGATTTTCTTCTAAGTCATTCCTTTTCTTCTTTTTCCCGCTGGCGATATTCACGCTCCATTTTCTCTTGTTCGTATGCACGTTCCAGAGCCATTTCTTCTTCTCTTGCTTTCCGTTTGGCTTCAGCGTGAATCTTAGTTAATTTGAAATCCAATTCGTCAATTGCACCTTCAAAGACTTCTGCTCTCTCTTCGATTATTTTATAGCTTGTTCTGCATCTTCTTCACTTTCATCAGCTGTCAATTTAGCTTCACGCAAAAGTTCTTTTATTTCATAAATTTTTTCTGTGTTTTCTGTGAGCTTTTTCATCTGTCTGACGATTTTTCATTCTTCTCCTTTTCGATAATTGCTTCTGTTGATTTGTTCAGGGATTCCGCAAGCTTGAAAATTTTCGCTAGTTGATTTTCCAAATCTGTCATGTTTTGTTCTTCAGTTGCCATTCTTCTCTATGATGATTGTCCTGGCAGGGTCGCCACTTTCTTGTGTGGGAACTAGATCTTTGCACGTCCAGCACAAGAATAGAATGCGCAACACAGAAATAAAACCACTTTGACAATTTCCACTGATCAGCTTATAAACCTCTACTCAACTCCAACTCTGATTCAACGTACAATTTTTACCCCTTATATACCCTACAATTCTAATTTAATCGATTATATGAAAAGCGATATAAGGCAACAGCTAAAATACCTATGATGTAACCCCTGATCCTACGCAAATAAACAAAACATCTTACTGGGGAATTAATCCTTGTTGCTAGGTGTGAGTGTCTATGATTAATAGGATTATTGGCTACTTCCTACGCGTAAACACAAAGTTCACCTATTTCAAAACCTAGGCTACGCTTAGGCTGAATACAGTAATTACGTAATTTAACATATATAACTCAAAGTTAAAACCCAGTTTATTCTCAACATAAGTGTCCCCAGCCAGAGCAAAGGCTGCATAGAATCTGTGTGTCAGGCAATGGTTGCAGTCGCCGGAGGGTGGGAGGGAAAGTGCAATTCCTTGCAATGTGGCCCAGCTGGTGACATCGGAAACATTCAACGGAAGCTAAGGGCCTATTCCTGACTTGTGCCAGATCTATTTTGTGAAGTTGGGGAGTGATTGCAACCATAAGCTAGGCATGGGTGTCACTCAGAGATGAAACCATGGCCTCTATCTTGGCAGCAATTCTGTTGTTGTTGGTGCAGAGTCAGTAGCGTATCAAACTGAGCAAAGGATGGCTTGGTAGGTTGCTGAGGGGCAAGCAACTCTGAACGGCACAATTAGGGATTCCAACGGAAGGATCAGAAGGCAAGGCAGTGAGAGCACGGTGTCATTGAGCAAAGGAGATCATGGGCCCAAGAGATGGTGTGGGATCTATTTCTAGCAACTTCATGGCAAGGCTGGATGGTACGGCTTTCATAAATTGCCTGCGTAAGAGCATCGAATTCAGAATCTGAAAATGTGGGCTCCGTCTTGCAAAGGGATTCCTTTAAACGCCACAAGAAGAGAGTGGGGTCCACAGATGGACAAAGAGGAGCATCCTCAAACTCACGATAATAACGTTCGTACTTAACATCTAGACAAAAACAGGCTTTGAGACTAGCTACCAAATCGTCGTACGTGGCCTTTAGTTCCTCTGTAAGGGATTCAAAGTAAGTAGCAGCAGGGCCCTGGAAAAAGGTTGACAGCATGCGAACGTGGGTCAATGTGTAACATTTACCGGAGGAGTAAAGTCAAGAGAATAGACAGTGTTCTTCGTTTCGTTACTCACTCTAACTGATCCCAAAACTAAAGCATCTTTTTATCAATAATCATAATTGTATGTTTTCATTAACTGAGAGATACCGACACTGTAAACAGGACATTACAGAGACACCACCTACGATTTACAACATAACACATTACAACTCAATTAGCCACACACCTCAAATTAACCACGCACACATCAAATCAATACATTCATTATAATCATATGCAATGCAGAATGTTACAAATGCATCCCAGGCATTGGCAGAAGCACACCTCTCAAAATGTTTCAGCCACGCACCAAAATTGCCGTCAGTAAACTCTCGGGAAAAATCTGGGAAGCCATAGTATCAGCTCCGTTTACTCCTGTCACCAAATTTATAGCATTTACCAGAGGAGTAAAGCCAAGAGAATAGACAGTGTTCTTCGTTTCGTTACTCACACTAACTGATCCCAAAACTAAAGCATCTTTTTATCAATAATCATAATTGTATGTATTAATTAACTCAGAGATAACGACACTGTAAACAGGACATTACAGAGACACCATCTACGATTTAAAACATAACATGTAAAAACTAAATTAGCCACACACATCAAATTAACCACACACATATAATAAGCACATTCCTTATAATCATATGCAATGCAGAATGTTACAGTGGCAAAAGCAGTCATTTTTCCAAGCTTGCCCATCAAAGCACTCGTCTCGCAAAGAAACGCCCAAGACAAGCTCAAAATATCCGCCAATTTGATCCCGCTCCACCGCAAAGTGAGAGCGGCTATGAATATCTATTCATGCTGACAAGGGGAAAACCTAAGTCAAGAAACTTAGAACAAACTTGCCGCTAACGGTAATATACATTTGCAGAAATCCAAAATGCACAGTTACTTGCATATAACACGGACCGGCCTCTAAAAACCCTTGGAAAGTTTACAGTGACTCTCAAGTCTAAACACAAAGTTACCGTTGCTGGTATTCATGTTATCCAAGGAAATGCAGGCTGTCTGTTAAGTTACAAAACCACTAGCGGTTTAGTTGTTAATAACATTACATATAAACACTGCGAACAATCGCCTGCTAACCAGTGAATCTACTGCTGCAGGCTACCCTCAAATCTTTTATGGTATAGGTAATCTAAAATATTTTCAAGACAAATTACATATCGATGAAACAGTGCCCCTTACCACACAAAACGCGCGACGTATTCCTTCTCACATGATACAGAAAGTTGCTGCTGCTCTAGAGGAATTAGAAAAGCAGGACATTATTGAAACAGTTGAAGGACCAGCGCCCTATATCTCACTGATTGTTGGTATACCAAAGAAGGATGGAAATGTACGAATTTACGTGGACATGAGAGTGCCCAATCGCGCGATACAACGGGAGGTGACCAAAGTCCTACCGTTGACGATTTGATACAGGGCCTTAACGGAGCACAATTGTTTTCAAAATTTGACGTTCGGTCGGGATATCACCAGCTCGCACATGCCCCTGAAAGCAGATATATCACTAGTTTCGCAACTCACAAAGGCTAACGTAGATATAAGAGAATAAACTTTGGCATGAATTCTGCAGGAGAATTGTTCCAACGTGTCATTAGTGATGAAATACGAGATATTCCTGGAGCGATTAACACCAGCGATGACGAGATTATTTTACGGGAAAACTCCAGAAGAACATAACATTGCATTGCCAAGCTGTCATCGAAAAGTTCATAAAAGTTGGACTCACGCTGAACCGCCAAAAGTGTCTGTTCGCCCAAAAGCCGTTGACTTTCTTCGGATTTGTTTTTCAGACAAAGGTGTTTCCACCGATTCGGAAAAAGTGAAGTCAATATACAACACACCAGCACCTCAAACAGCTAGCGAAGTCTGTAGTTTCCTTGAACTGGCTACGTACTGTGTCACGTTCATTCCGCAGTTTAGTAATCTAACACATTCACTGTGAGAACTTACTAAGAAAAACACGCCATTTTGCAGGTCAGAAAGGCAACAAAAAGATTTTGACGAACTTAAGAAAGCTTTGACAATTCATACTATTATGAACAAACCACAGAAACAGAAGTCATCACCGATGCCTCATCTGTAGGTTTGTCTGCCATTTTATCGCAACTGACACCAATAAAACAAAGACAAGTAGTTGCTTATGATAGCAAAGTTTTGACGCCCACAGAACCCCGGAATTCCCGAACAGAACGAGAAGCACTAGGAATCGTATGGGCAGTTGAACGCTTACACACTACTTTATATGGAGGAAAATTCAAGCTGTATACAGACTGCAAACCGATCGAACTGATTTTGAATAATCCGAAATCCTACCTTCCAGCTAGAACTGCCAGACGGAATTTAAACCTACAGGAACATAATTTCGAGACGTTATTTATATAAAGGGTCATGAAAACCCGTCAGATTTTCTATCACGACATCCTCTCCAAGACACCACATTGCAGAACAAAAATACAGAGGATTACGTGAATTTTCTATCGCAACAATCTGTTCCAAAAGCGGAGGATGTGCAGTCTAGGGTAAGAGCCAAATCGCGTTAAATTCTATACGAAATTACTCCTTACGATGAAGAGAGCCGAAACAAACGATAAAGCGTGTGGTACTACTTACCAATTACTTAGGGTTAGGGTTAGGGTCAGGGTTAGGGTTTTGTGCTGGGTAAGGGTCAAGGTTAGGGATAGCGTTAGTTGTAGAATAGGCGGAAGGTTCTTAATGGACAAAGGGATTTTAATGTTGATCGAAGGAAAAATAAGGGTACATAAGTAATTGGTAAGTAGTCGCCGCGCGTCCAGAACCGTTGAAAATGACGACATTACCGTCCACCCGATGACACACCGTCAACATTGACTTTTTGGGACCTGTACCAATAGGGGAATAATTTCTCGTTGTTGTTGATGCCTATAGTCGATTCCCTGAGGTTGAAATCGTTACTTCTACCTCTGCCAAACCACCATTCCGAAACTGGAAGGAATATTTGCCAGGTATGGTATTCCAGAAGTTCTCATCAGCGATAATGGACCCCCATTTTCAAGCAGCGATATTCGAGATTTTGTGAGAGAAAATGCGCCTGCACATCTTCGAATCACACCGTTATGGCCTCAAGCAAATGCTCAGGCAGAAACCTTTATGAAACCGTTAACAAAAGCGACATGATCAGCTGTTATTGATAAAAGAAATTGGAGAAAAGAGCTCCATCGTTTTCTTACTCAATTAATGTGCAACTCCGAATAGCACGGCTCAACTTTCACCCGCTCAATTGCTATTTAACCACGCAATAGACGCAAAATTGCTCCAGATTATAACGGAATATACCGCTGCCACACACCAAATCCTTGTACGTCATGATTTACTTAAAAAGGGGAAGATGAAAGAGAACAGTGACAGAGTTCAAAGAGCCAAAACATTAGAAATAAGCACCGCTGATACTGTTCTAGTGAAATAGCCTAAGCAGAACAACTTATCAACAAATTTTAGCCCAGAGCTTTACACCGTAGTTGAAAAGAAATTAACAATGATAACTGCTTGTAACCAACAAAAAGATCACACAATAACAAGAAACACTTCGCATTTCAAAACGTTTCCTATGCAAAGAGAATCCGGAACTGACTCTGATGTAGACTAGGACAATCTGGTTATGCCGCACCCTCCAAAACTTCAAGCTGAAGCTGTGATTCCCAGATACCCGGTTTGACAAGGAGAAACGTTAGAAGATACGGATAAAACATTTATGAGACATGATAATCTAAATTTGTATATATTTTAATATCATTATTTGTTGCTGTTCCAGAAGAGACATATGGTTTAAGTAAGGGGGAGATATGATGTTTTGATATAATCAACATAAATTAAAGATGATTAAAGATGATGTAATGACATTGTCATATATATACATATATATATATATATATATATATATATATATATATATATATATATATATATATATATATATATATATATATATATATATATATATATATATATATATATATATATATATATATATATATATATATATATATATATATATATATATACACACACATAGGGATTCATATCTCTAAGGAGAGATCAGGACATTATACTAATGTTATCATAATTAGAGCCTACTCTTAAGTGCCAAATAGCCGGGGGAGGTCGGAATTAACGGGGGGGTTGGAATTGTTTGGAAAATTCAATTAATGGGGGGTTAGAATTAGCGGGGTAGGGGTTGGACTATCATATGTACTAAATAGTTTCAGAACACATCAAACTGACTGACATTGCGCTATGCTCAGAAATGTCTCCGCCTTTGAAGATACATGTTTGTAGCATATTCCGTTCTCAAGGACGATAATTATTACAAATTGTAATAGTGAAGTGACAAGACAAAATATGTTAAAAATAATTGCCGGGGGTCCTAATAAGAGCAGGGGGGTTGGAAAAATATTTAAAAATTAATTAGCGGGGAGGAAGGCCATAAGGCACTTAAGAGTAGTACCACTATATGAAGATATACTTTTAGCTGCTTGTATAAATTGCTTAAATTGCATACGCACTAGAGTGTGGCGTTAGTTTTTAACACATTGTAAATGGGAGGCCCTCTTGAAAAACAGCAGAGGCTGAAAGGCTATCTTTTTTCTATTATAAAATGAAATGGAAATGACATGACAGTAAAAGACCACGCTCCGTGCTCCTTAATCCTTTGTTATAGTGGAAGGCAAGTTAAGCCAACAAATCTTCATCGCACAGATCATACTCAAATTAGTACATAATAGATGGCTGGTCCACAACACTGAAATATTTCAACCAATAATACTATGGCCAAAAATGGGACACCATACATTATCTCGTAGATCTAAAGTATAAAGATGGAGAAGAACATAGAGAAGAAATTCTACGTTAATAGAATTTGGGATAAATTATGGAGCATATCATGCTGCTAGCCAAAAACCTCTTAATGCTATCACAAGAGACAGTTTAATTTAACACGTATAAAAAAATCAGTCAATAAACAATCTCAGCAAGACAGGGAATAGAAAACTATCACTGTAGTCTTAGCACAAATACTCACACAAATCTACATTAGTTGCAGAGAAGATTGCATGGCCGAATATATTAATGACATACACGCTTATTTTTTATAAGGAACCACTTTATAAGGAACCTACATGTAGAAGGCCGAAATATTTAAAGAACTTATACTACTAAAGGAAAAATCTCTAAGGAACTTTTCATTTTCAAATTCCGAGTGCTGTACTCACATGCAAGTGAAGATTACATTACATTAGATGATATCAATGGAATAGACATGATACTTCTTGATTGAAATTATGCTTTTGCATATATAGAACTTATTTCCTGTCGCATTTGTGCTTTTGAGGTTGAGTTCCAGCCATAATTAAAGTTAAAATTCAGAATTTAAATGCTTTTCTAGTGTCTGTGTCATTTTGTGGCACTCTATGTGCAGTGAAAACTAAGGAACTATTAAGGAACTTTTAGCACTAGAATTCGTTAAAAAGAGGTCCGAAAATAAGGAACTTTTAGAACTAGGCCTTTAGCTACAATGGCCGCCAAAAGTAGTTGGAACAGTAGCGTGGAATTGCCAGGAAACAGATATTTCACGCTTCATTGTCGTATTTCACACAAACAGCCCCCCCTTCCCCCCTGAAACAATGTTGAGAAGACGGAGGAATATGTCCCAGGATGTTTGGTGTACTTGGTCAACTTAGATCTCAATTTTTCTTCATTTCCTAGCCATATTACAACATTGTATAGGGGGGAGGGGAGATAGCGTACAGAGATAAGAAGCATAGTGTTCCAAGAGTTTTGGCGGCCATTGTCTTTTTCGTTTCTTTAAACGTGACTGATATTGAAATATCACAGATGGCTATCCTGGGGTAATTGGGGGTCGCGAATTCAATGGAACGAAAATTAAAGCTGTATAACGAATCGGTGACGTCATATTTAGTTCAACTCTAATATTCTATATTATCTCTCTATAAACAAATGTTGCTTTCATGTCTGAATACACTGGAAGGTACTTTATAGTTATTGGTTGTTTAGATAAATAACCTATTTCCATGCAGAAACAATGGGGGGCGGCGGGTTTCCCTGATGACTTCGGTTTCCCATGGAACTGGGGTATTTAAATAAGCATCAAATGTCAATGAAACCGAGGCTGCATATTCTCATCCTCTTAACTTCATCGCTTTGACGCAAATAATGAACATGTTTATAATATAGCACACGTCAATTTATTTTAAATATAATAAAATGTTTACGGCAATAAAGGTATTCTACAATATATGTCAAACAGGATAAAGGAATGTAACTGTTTGTGTATGGAGCGCGTAGTACTCATGTCATTTCACGGAAATTGCAATACCAGGTAACTGTTTACACTGAAACCTGTACTAAAAACATATCTGTATATTTGTAGTAAGGCTGGCAGCATGAGAACGTCTTCCAGCATAACTGCGCGGCTACATCTGTAATACATTTAAACAAGAAAAATAAGGATCGAAAACCACCTGATATAAACGAAATCTGTTCTTGGCGCCCAAAATGTAAGGGAAACTTTTGGCGCCCAAACTGTAAGGGCGAAAACTATTGGCGCTGAACCACAATGAAATTATCTTATCATGTGGTTGTCGATCCCCCATTGTTCACAGTTCTGTATATATATCTGTATATTTTGAAATATAAGCGTACCTATATAGTGTTTCATCTGCTCTGTTCATCAACAAGTATGGTATTCAGAAGGAAAATAGCCGACAAGACAAGAGCGTATATCCATTTATTGAGAATGGAGGGAGGACTATCGTTAAGACAAATAAGCCGGCGTTGCCAAGTCTCCGCATCATCTGTCCTGAGAATATGCAGAGAGGGCATAATGGCAAAGGATAAAGGCGAAAATAACATGAAGAAACTAAAACCTGGTAGACCACGCATCTTTACGGACAGAGATAGGAGCCGATTTCTACGAAAGTTTTTGGCTATGAGAGAGGAAAACCCGAATGTGACAGTGCTGGAGGTTGGTAGGGAGGCGGGAATGACCCACGTCAGCCGCAGGACTTTAATACGTGCCTTGAACGAAGCGAATTATTATAGACTAACGGCAATAAGAAAGGGCGTCTTGTCTGTAGAGGACAGGAAAAAACGCGTTAAATTTGCGAGAGATGCGTTGAACAGATATGATACCAAATTTTGGAGTGATAAGGTCTTGCTGTATTTAGATGGTGTTTCATTTGTTTACAAGAGTAACCCGTACAAAGAAGCAGTTTCAGCTCAGGGGAAGGTATATAGAAGAAAAAATGAAGGACTTAGGGTGACTGCGAAAGGAACAAAAAATCTTGCTGGTGGGAGAAGGATCCATTTTCTAGTTGGCATAAGCAGTGGAAGTGGCGTTGTTTTACTGGAAGAGTACACAAAAATGCAGGGACATTATTTTGCAAAATTTGTACAAAACACGCTGCATTGTAGGCTACTGCAATTGGCAGAGATGAAAGGAAGAGAGGAGTTGATCTTCATAATGGACAATGATCCTTGCCAGACAAGTAAAGTGGCACTTGATGCTATAGAAGAATGCGGCTTACAGTTTCTTAATATTCCACCTAGATCACCAGACATTAATCCCATCGAAAATGTGTTTCACATCGTAAAAGTGGCATTGAAAAAGGAGGCCATGGAACAGAAGATTTCAAGAGAGTCGTTTCTTCAGTTTAAAGAGAGAGTTGTTAAACATTTAAAAAACTGTAATGTATTTACCATTGATAAAACAATTGCCTCGCTACCTAATAGGCTAAAAATACTGTCACGAAATAAGGGTTATCGTATAAAATATTGATAATTGTAGTTATACCATTTTATGTTTTTAACTGTCAGTATATAATCAATCTGTGAAGACAAACATCTATATTTATTGAGCGAATATCTTTTACTCTGAGCAGGACGTTATTGCGTGTCAATAGATCCATAACACTGCACCGATTCAATTCATCCATCTACAGATGTAATAATATCTACGAGCTTAAATCGCCAATTGATATATTTATCCATGCATGGTAATGATGACAGGAGCGTGATGGCTATCGATTTCTGCAACGGTCTACGGTGGCAAAATGAGAATGTTTACTCTAATAAAAGATGACTGTTTGCATCAATCTCGTTCAAAACTACCAAATAGACGTGCATGACGATACAGTATCTTCCTGTGAATTGTGGCGGCGTAAAATGCATCAGAAGTTACGTATTTCAAGAAGAAAGGCACGGTCTACGCTTTTTTCAAGAATGATATATCTGATGATGTAATTCATATACAAATTTGCCGTAGACCGTGACACTTTCGGGTCTATCGTCCGATTACTACACATTTGGCCTGAAATAGTTCATCTCTTATGTTACCTACATCAGTGCACGCTTGACAAGTATGTTATTAATTGACAATATTGGAAACAACGGATGTTTTCTGTACTTTTCGTACCGTAGACCGTGGAGAAATTTCGTAGACCGTGGCTAAATTTAGAACAAACGAGGAAGCATAAGCAACAGCAACACACTCTGTAAGATAACAACAGGCTTGCAAAGCAATGTCCACAAAGGTGAACAACTTTTCGTTTATCCAGAGGTATTTCATTGCGGAATGTAAAAATACGCCATCGTACAGTCATCATTTCAGTCTCGCGCTCGTCTAGGAGACCATTCTTTACGAAAGTAATGGGTGCTTTGGCTGTCGCAAAAATTGGAGTGTCTTTCTGGAACAAGATAGCCTCGCTGTAAGATGTTTTGGGAGCTGCGAAATGGACGACGTGGCCTTCCAATAATAACAACATATCACTCTTTGGTATAATTATCGAAAAGCACCTGAAATCATTCAGGAAAATGATTTCTTTTTCTTCTAATCCCAGCCAAGCATAGGAAAATTTGGCCGGAGAACGAAAGGACTTATAAATGATGTGACGGGGATCTAATATACATGTTTTGCCACAATTCGCTGGCCCACATATATTTATATCTATATATTTCTGCCCTTGCCTCCACCCATTACAAGAAGCTTAATACTGGCGTCAGAGAAAACTGCCCTATTGACATCATTATTGTCCAAAATCCCCAAAGCGCAGCACAACCACTGGCCCTCACTCACACATGGTTCCTTATGTTATATTAACATTCCAATGTATTTCATGTGACACTGGCAGTATAAAAGATTTGTTTCAGAAACATGCAATTACCGTTGTTGGATAAGTAGGAAAGACGGACATAGTATGATTGATATTAATATAAATCTAAGTTTTCTACGGACAATCTTGCAAAACATATAAAATATGGCATTGAAAAACAACCTTTTAGCTATTATGACGTCACACACCATTCCGATCAAAATTTAAACTTCACCAATGAAATCAGCACCCCAGAAAACCCCCATGTCAACGTTTTTTCTGATTTCCTAATGGCCGTTTTCGATATTTTAAAAAGACAATGGCCGCCAAAAGTAGTTGGAACAGTAGCGTGGAATTGCCAGGAAACAGATATTTCACGCTTCATTGTCGTATTTCACACAAACAGCCCCCCCTTCCCCCCTGAAACAATGTTGAGAAGACGGAGGAATATGTCCCAGGATGTTTGGTGTACTTGGTCAACTTAGATCTCAATTTTTCTTCATTTCCTAGCCATATTACAACATTGTATAGGGGGGAGGGGAGATAGCGTACAGAGATAAGAAGCATAGTGTTCCAAGAGTTTTGGCGGCCATTGTAGGTTCCTTATAAAAAAAGCGTGTATTTCCTATAACTTACAGAATAGATCACCTTTCATCTATCTATGGCAGATACCAGCTACCACTAGTTAATGAGAAAATAGCTGCTATATCTAGAGCATTATTTTGCTATTAAAATGTAATAACATTCACGCTCGCTTTTCCGAAATGCCGAAATTCAATATGCTATTCTATAAATACTGCAAAGGTTATTATGATCTTAATGAGGATGGTTATACTTTTTAGCATACTATGGCTATGCTTTCCTCTTCAAAGCAACAATAATGCTATTACAGTAAGAAAGAGAAGACCAGAAATTATCGACTGCAAATTAATATGGAGCATAAAGGACGATAAATGAAGCTTTAAATATCTGATCAGTGCTGTATCTGATATCTGATATCTGTGATAAACAGATAGTCTGTCGATGATAGACACAATGAACAATCTTTCAGGGTCGTTCCTACAAATTTCTTTTAGGGAGTGTGGGACATATAATATGCAAAAATGGGAGTGATTCCATGAATGAAGAGTATATGCTTAAATCTTTAAGTACTAGGTGCTTAACTCTTCTGAAAATTGCGCGAATCTATAAATTTAGCATATCGAATACGCAGCAGTACATAATTCGTCTTGTTGGGCTCCAAGAATGCAAATAAAATAAAGCAATTTGTTGACAGAACTGGCAAGAATTGTCAAATGTACTATATATTTACCTTGATTCATGCCTAAATAATGTTGTCTGCAGTGAAGTCACACTTGTTGTCGTATGGGTATTTCCGTAATGAGGTAGTACTTCATCTTGCATGAAGTCTTCAATAAACCTCAAAGCTCTAAAGGCAATTGGCTTTGAATTACAATAAACGTATATTACATGAGATAAACTATACAATTAAACCAAATCACAACATTCAAACCTCTTCTGTATTTACAAATGTCATCCGCTTTCCAAGAAAGGGAGAACTCTGGGGATACCAGTAGAAATCAGACAAACTTGAAAGATTGTATCCCAGTGTCGCGGTCATGCTGAGCATCTGAGCTATTTCCTTGCCCGAGGATTGGGGATATTTTTTGAGTACCAATGGGTGGCCACCATTGCCTCTGTTAACGAGAGGCCTGTATCGACCTAACATTTCACTTAGAAGTAAACATAGAGAAAGCTCATCCGGTAGTGTTAGTGGTTGAATGGGTCTATGTCCGAGTACAATTATACATACCTGGCTCTACAACATGTCTGGACGTTGATATTTATTGAGAAATTATCAAACCCTTGGTATTCTGAGTCACATCACCAACGATTTCACCGCAAGCTGTTGGGATTAGGCCAACTATAATGCCTTTATATGGACTGTTGGATACTTGTAAACAAAACATCGACATTGGCCCAATCCAGACAAACCTGGCAAACCCTGCAGTAGCAAGAGGGGATATTGATCAATGCTAAACCAATTTTCCCCACAAGTTGTGCTTTCGTGATGCATTTTTTGAACATTCAATTATCAAGCAGTTCCATTTACATTCTTCCAGTCTCGGGGAGTTTGCATGTGTGATTTCCCCATTCCATTTCATTTCATTTTCAATTACGGAGGGCGGCCCTTCAGCCGGAGCTGATTTGCAAGGGACCCTTCACTTAAATCACTAAAACCCAGTACAAAAGTATAACTATAAAAGAATTACAAAACTCAATGACAATAAGAATAAGCAAACTAAAAAACCTAAATATTTTTCTTGAAGCAATACAAGGACGATGCCTACTTAGTTTATTCAGAAAGATCGCTCCCCATTTTTGCTCCACGTTAGGTGGAACATCTTTGCCCGTTACATGACTTCTTCTCGGGTAATTTAAAATCAGTTGCCATGTTGCGCAGGACATACAAAGAGCTATTTGAGTTTCGTGTGAAGAGGTCACAAAGGTATTGTGGAGCCAGGTCATGCAAGGACTTAAAAACCATTATTTTAGATTCATACATATCAATAAGTAGTCTGCTTGGGGTATCAAATTTGTTGTTGGCTAAAAGTCTAACAGCCCTGTGCTGAAGTTTTTTTAACCGAATAATCTCAGTTGAACCAACGCAACCCCAAAAAGAGCAACAATATCGAAAGTGTGGTTCCACAATGCCTGTATATAAGGTCTTAAGCGTTTCTTGTGGTAGGGGCCATTCAAGAAATACGTACGCTCAATATCGATGGATTTTTGACCCCCTCTCCCCCTTGTACGCAGTCGTACGTTTCAAAAGTACCCCCTCCCCTGAGCGTACGTACTTTTAAGCCATCACCCCCCACCCACCTGAAAATTCAAATACATAAATTCTTCAGGCGACGCAACATTTGCTGACTTCAAGCATACCCACAAAGGTCTTTTTCATTCTCGCAATATGACAGGCGAGCCAAAGAACGTGTAGCTGTGCTGGTATTCCAACATTTGCTAGGTCATTTGCCCGCCCTCTTCCAAAATGAAGCCAAAATAAACCAAGTAATTGCGGGCTTAATATTTGGTCAATGCTGGATCGTTTGGCCAGGGCTCAAAACGCTTTAACATGCCCTAAAAAGCCAAACAGTCTTAATATGTCCTTTCCAGATAAGAGAGTTATATATTACTACACCAAGGTATTCATTAATCTGATCACTTCTAGCTCTTTGTTACGATTTGCTAAGTGCAAATCTCCATTTCGATTTTTAAGGTAGGAATGCTTTTGCTTTGTTGTTGTAAGCATACAATTCATTTTGGCAAAATTTATGGAGAAGATTTTATTTTCAAGTAACACCTGAAGGCCGGGAGAATTAAGTAAATCTAGTAGAAAAAGGTGCGACTTTCCTTGCTATCACCAGGGTCCCCCTTCCTCGGAAAGCTGATGACATGTGCATAATAGAAGCAGGTAAGGTATACAGCTAAAGTACCAGTACCTCGACACTGGCATTGAAATGGTATTAGGTTGATTCTAATGATACTAGTGAATGCAATATGTGACAAACAAGAGAAATATTATCGTCCACTTTACTTTCAATAAGTTTTCGAACGAGGATGAAACAGCTAAGTAATATTATCTCTTCGAATACCTTAAGAAAAATAATGCCGATCAGAAAAACTAATGAAGGCACATCAACTGAAAACACTAATGGCTTACTTTCCAGACGCTGTGTAGTCACAATATGTAACTGAAAAGGAAAAAATCACATCTGTATTACAAGCAAAGGCAAATAACAACATATATATTACACTTGTGGCTAATTAGTAGTTAGATTCTGAATGATAAATGAAAAAGTGGACTCTCACGAGGATACTCGCTTCAGACCCAAAATAAAAGGCCAAACATAGTCAACAAAATTAAAAAATCGTTTTAACGCCTTCACCTTTTACTGAAAAAAGGGAAAACAAAGAAAGGTGATCACACTTCATTTCTAAATAAAGAAGATAATAGCGATGATTCATCTGATGTGAACCCAGAAAAAGTACCAAATCGTAAGGGAGCAAAAACGAACGACTATATTTGAAATTGCAGCCGTAACGGTCCCTTCTGTCAAGTAAGATGAAAAATCATCAATTTCCAGTTTGACATGTGTCACTACGTTCCCGTTCTGCGCTACTACCTTAACCTCGTTCGCTGCTGTTATGTTCAAATGGTATTCTCTATCTCTCGTGTCTTTTATTCGCTGGAGTTTACCAAACACCTTTTTCCTTGCGTTTAAACTCATGATCTTAACACCCTCCTCCGTTTCTGGGATGGGTTCGAAACGCTGAAGCAGGTGCACAATGATCGTGGGCTAACAAGTGATCACATACTAACACGATGCAAACACATCATCAACAGTGAACATACTAGTACCGATGAAGTAATAATACAAAATGTCAGTATTCGGCAGATACACGATAGCTTTAATCTGTCCTTAAAGAGTACCGTGCTGCACTAGTATTTGTGAATTTCTGACCGTCAGTGCCTAGTTTCCTCTTCAAAATAAGAAACACTTGTCAATTATTCTAATAAATGTTCTAAAACACGCCAAAAGCTTTTTAACTCAAGATACTCTAAAGACACTACATATTGGTATTGTTGAGAAGCACCTTAGATACTGTTGCTCTTTGTAGGGAAACTGCGGTGAGGCCGAACAGAGCCACTTGCAAAAACTTCAAAATCGAGTACCAAGGATACTCACAAACAGAAACTATGATGCCGATGCTAGTCCACTTCTAAACACTCTTGGGCTGAGAACAATTCAGGATTTGATTGATACTGAAATTAGCACTACGGTTTTCAAGACCCTTAATTGTCTAGCAGCAGAGTATTTGTCTGATTCATTTATAAGAAATTCTGAAAGTCATCTGCGGGCTCTACGAAATACGAGCACAAACCTACAACTGCCCATGAAAACGACAAATAATGTACAGAAATGCTTTTCATATAGAGGTGTAAATCATGAAATACCCTTCCACTTGAAATTAAGGAGGTATCCTCCCTAAGGGTTTTCAAGGCAAAACTGAAATACGGTATCGTTTATCTTCTACTTTCTACTATATTGTAAGTTACGTTTGGACATATGTAAATTGCTATAAGTAGTATGTATCAGCTTTGTTTTTCATTATTCGATTTTTATGCTGTAAAGTAAATGGAGGTCCCCTTGTAAACCAGCACTCGCTATGGGATACCCTCCGTAAATGATATGAAAATGACAATGAAATAAAAAGTGAAGTAAATGATGACTGAATACCAGAAAAATCGTAGGAATTGCACAGGGTGACCTTCTTAGTGCAATTTTATTCATTTTGTATCTTATCAAGACTATAGACAATGATGAAACACCAATAGGTCAATGCACAAAAGATACTTGTCTTGAAATTAACCCACAGTATGCGGATGATGTCACATGGGTGTCTACAGAAAGAACTCAATTAGATCTCATCAAAAAGGCTATTCCTGACAAGCCTGCAGAATGAAATCTGAAAATAAATGAATCCAAGACTGAAGAATACAAAATTGAGCCAATGGGAAATGTAGAATGGAAAAAGTGCAAAATTCTAGTAAGTTTGATTGGAACAGAAGAAGACATCAACAGAAGGAAGATATTGGCAATTGAAGCACATAAAACACTCAATAGCATTTTCATAAGGGATGAAAATCTCAACTTAGATCAAATTAAGAACCTTTAATGCATATGTTGCGAGTGTATTTCTATACAATAGTGAAATGTGGACATTAACGGAAAAATCAGAGAGAACTATTGATGTTTTCCAATGCAGACATTTATGAACAATCCCAAGAATAAACTGAAAGAATATTACCAATGAGCACCTTTACGTCATAGCAGAGTGTGAGACATAGAGCCAAGTAATAAGAGTGAGAACAATGACGTGGCCAGGACGTCTAATAAGATTAAATTATTAAATTCTAAAACGCTAGCAAGGAAAGCCCCTGAAGAGTACCTCAGAAAAGTGCAAAAGCCAAGAGGGAGACCAAAAACAACTTGGATGCAGACAATACGACAAAACCTCAAAAGAATTGATATACAGATAGGTCTTTCCAAAGAAAAGCAAACATCCCGTAAACTATTCGAATTGACGCAGGACAGAAATGAATGGGGGAAGGCTGTAAAACGCGTTGTGAAGTGTTAACTGCGTATAACGATTGAGTAGTAGTATTAGTGTTATTATAGCATAGCGTAGTAAGGAAAGGTCATAAAGTATCTGCGATATAATTTCTCTAAAATTTATCAAATAATTTTATGGCCTATCCTAGATTTCTGTGTAATTTTTCGTGGCCCCATCAAACTCAGGATATTATTCATGAGCCCATAAAGCCCGTAGCCAGGCCTGCGTTTCAGAGATGGCAGAACTGTCTTGGTTAATCATGTGGCACAAAATCTGAGAGCATATTTCAGACCTTTATACTATCACGATTGGCAATATCAAATGGGTAAATGTGTGCACAAGGAAAGAATGAACTGCATCGTAAAGGCCAAAACCGAGGAGGTTTTAGGTAGAATCCGCTCCTCCGTTCCTCAAGACGGAGGAAAAGGTTCTGGCAAGATAGAGTCGGACTGAGTTGTGGCGCCAAGTGCATCGGTCATCTTCAAGATACTATATTCAGATGGAGAAGAAGTGTTGGAGAGATGCCGCCTGGATGCAGAATGAGCATGCAGATGATTGAAGGTTGGAACATTAACAGGGAGTTTTCCTTGTTGCAAGAGTGTTGTTCCAGAATTTAATGAAAAGTTGAAAATGTTTTTCAGCATGCTTTGTTATACTGTTATGAATGAAAGTATAAAAACAGGAGTTAAATGTCAGCGGGCTTAGGTAATCCTCATGGAGAACACCACGTCTAACTGTAATGAAGGGAGTTTGAAAAGAGTCAGTGACGATAGACGTTTGAAAATTTGAGTACAGGCTGCGGATTACTTGCTGGATATGGTCGGGTACCTGATGATAACTCAAGATCTCAGAAATCAGATTATGGTGTACTTCACTAAAAGCACTTTTCAAATCGAGTAAGGTGATGACAACAGATCTTTGTTTGATTCTGTCAGTGTCGGCAATATTAGCCATTTGGGCAATCTGTTCGAAGGTGCCAGATAACTTGGGCAGGAATCCTTTTTGAAGTTTATGCTCGATGAAGCCATTTGCTATCAAGAAAGCAAATAATGAATCACGCAGGCATGAAGTAAATATCTTAAGGGGGTGGGGGGCGCATTCAAGTGTGATTGGCCTAAAGTTACACGGTTCTGTTGTATCACCTTTTCTGTGTATGAAGACAGTGCATGCCTTTTTCCATACGTTCGGAATCCTGCCAGACTGCCAGATGAGACAGAAAAATTCAGCAATATTAAAGAGCGAAGATAAGGGCATCGTTTAAAGGGAATTATTGAGATTTTATCAAGAGGACAAAGAGAACCAGCAACCTTTATTCTTTGAATAACTTTTGTAATCTGTTGATACGAGGGTGGAGATAAATCATATGATATAGAAGCTTGTCCAAGAGATGGAGTCCATTCCGGGATTTTGACAGATTTCGTTGGGTTTATGGGAGTAAAGAAAGTGCAGTAGAAGCGGGTGCAAGTGGATACGGCAAAGGACGGTGATGATGATGTACTGTCTACAATACTTATCACGTTAAAAGTCAAACAATAAAATTTAAAAAGATTAGCCTATGAAGTCTATGTCATTTATATACAAGTCCAGTGTTTCCTTAAGATCTCTTCCATTTTCGGCAGTTCTTAGATATATAAACAAATCGTTATATACTAACCTAGCTGCCATGCAAAAAAGCCTTGTCGTGCATATTATGTGTTGATCTGTGGCGTGCTTAATATTGTGACCTTGCAAGGCGAAATGTACATCGCTATTTAAGATGTTGTGCACCAGGAATATGCTCTTTTTAAAGTTCACCTGTCAGGTGACAGTACACTACAATCTCTGACTTTCATGCCATTTATTCTCATAGCACGATCATGGAGAACAGATAACTTTTCGACTGACCAGTTGGTAGTTTCAGGCTTAAAAATACACAGTATGTACCGATTAGTACAATCATGGAGCGATAAATTTCAAAGGCCGCTGGGGTTTCCAAGAAACGTTTTAATTTCCATAGATGAAGGAGTCTGCCCACTGCTGGTTTATAACACAGTAACAAGCCTTTGTCATCTGGTTCTAAACAAAAGTCCCTAAGAATCATTTCATTATCACAGATAGAATATCTATCTATCAACTTAGATGTGCCTGTAACAAACTGGCTTGAGTTTCACTTTGCCGGCTTATAAATAGCCATTATTAGCCATTTTTGTTTCCTTATATTTAACTCAAATGGTAAAGCCTGTATCTCTGCATAGTTACGACATCCATTTGTCTTAAGATGAGGGTTTCCAATATAACCCAAAATTTCTCAACTATTTCCAGATACATCTAATCTGTTTAGCGTTTTATATTCATTTATTCGGAATTGGCTCGTTGGGAAATAAAGCCAAACTTTGTTTCAGCAATCGCTAAAATGTCGACTTTGTCGAAAAATTTATTAGAAAAATTCTCAAATGTATTTCTTATAAAGTTTACGTTTTAGGGCTTATTGGATATCTGAGACTGGTGGGCTTTAATTCAATGAAATAGTCTACTTTATCTTCAGATACGTTTGGAGTTTCAAGTGTCTCATCTATTGTTAGAGGTTCTTCTGGTTGGGCTATAACTTTATTATTACCACTATCTGGTGTATGCGACTCCAGATGCAAATCAGCTCTCAGAACTGATGGTACCGTTCGTCAAAGTTTACGCATAAAAGTTAGGAAATTAGAGCCTATGAAAGAGTTTCCATTTTCACTTAGGTGGAGATTTTTCTGCTCAGACT